>JBBPKE010000091.1:31432-43474 GCA_038089095.1 Tylopilus orsonianus | reverse complement strand
CTCCCTCTCCCCCCCAGCGCGACCCGCCGCACAGACCGCCCCCCGCCTTCCCCCCCACGCATGTCCCCCCGTAGACCACCTCCCCCTCCCCACCCACCTGCCGCAGACCCAGACGACTTTTCCCGTCGCCTCAGGATATCGCCCCCGAGCCGTCCCGCGCAGCACAACAAGCTCTACAACCCAGACACCGACCCGATACCCGTGCGGCGCACCCACGACACAGACGTCGTCTCGGATGCAACCAGCAGCTCCTACGTCCCCCGCGGCCCTACCACCGCCCACCATCGCAACCCCCCCGCGCACCAGCGGCTCTTCGACCATCGCAAGGATGATCCTGTCCGCTTTTCCGTCCTAGCAAGACCTTCCAATGGCCCAATGCCCTCCCCCGCACCAAAGAGCTGCGGCGATCAGGTCTCTGCCTCCTCCACCTCCTCATATGCCCACTCCATCGCCTCGTCCAGCTTCACCCTCTCTTCCGGCACAACAGACAACTCTTCCGCCTCTTCCGCCCTCTTTGATGGCAAGCCCCGTGAAGAGCCCGGAAACAACGCCTTTGCAGTACAGCTCAAGAGGCTTTATCGCACCATCTCTGCCTTGGAGTCAAAAATTCTCACAGAGGACACAGACGACAACCCCGACGAGTCCCGTGTCCTCCTCCATGGCCGTTCTTGCGAGGTGTCTGATGAAGAACTCGAGCAGCAAAAGTGGCTCAAGTTGATTACAGACCATAAACGGTAAGCCGACCTCTCCGCCTGCGAGCCCATCTCACTCTCATGTGCTTCCCAGACTAGCCGAGATGATGCACAACTTACTTGAGATCTCCCTCGCGCCCTCTGTTCCCGCTTCGTTGCGCATCATTCCCACAAAGTACAACATAATCATCAGACTATGGACGCACGCCTTCCACAAGCTCCTCGAGGCCCTTCGTCGCGCCTCCTTTTCCTCTCCTCTTGCTCTCGAGCACCTCCAAGACTTTATTTATTTTGCCTACATCTTCTACACAGGCCTCCTTGAAGAACCCACCCTCATGACCTTCCGTGCAGGCTGGCTTGAAGCTCTCGGCGACCTTGCTCGCTACCGAATGGCCGTTGCCGCCATGGTCACCAGCAATCAACTCTCTGGTGTCGCGCTCACAGCCGACGCCGTTTCCCGCGCGAATGCTGCACGCGGAGATGATGCCACTGATACTCAAAAGAGCAAGTCTCAAATCAGCGTCAAATCCTCTTCTGATCGGCCGGGAGCCCGGATCGACGACTCGCCTACTCCGAGTGTTGGCATCGTCGCTGCCAGGATGATGCAAGTCGAACCTGAAAAAGAACGCTGGCGGTGTATCGCCAAGGAGTGGTATGCCCGAGGCATCGCGGACACGCCCGGCACGGGCAAACTTCACCACCATCTCGGCCTCCTTAGTCGCGAGGTCGAACGCGAGGAGCTCCGGGCAGTCTACCATTTTGTGAAAAGGTGCGTAGACGCCCCATTCTGTTCCACTCAGTGGGCGCTAACCACGTGCGTTGATTAGCATGACTGCACTCCATCCGTTCTCGACGTCACGGGAATCGATCCTCCCGATATGGTCATCGACAGCTCAGCACCGCCGATCCCAGCCAGATGCCACAGTCCTGGATTTATTTGTTCTCCTTCATGGCATGCTATTTACCAACATCGAACTGGACGACTTTGTTTCTACCAATTCCCGCTTCCTCGAACGCCTTGAGATCGAGGGCGCCGAAGAACGTGAATGGATCATGATGGCAGTGGTCAATATCGCTGCCGTCTTGGAATATGGTCGACCTGGTGGCGTCTTGCGCAAGATGGGTGGCACGGGCACACGCGATGCTGCGTCAACATCCCCCTTCCGAGTTTTTGCAAAGCGAAGTGCAATCGCGCAATCTGAGGAAGATGCAGAAGAAAAGCGGATGGATGTGGACGACGACGGATTGAACTCCGCATCTTTACAGGGGCGGCCGCAAACCTCGCCAGTGTCGTCGGAGAGTCCACTGTCAGCCGAACTCCCACTAGCGCTCAAATACGCACTGCAACTTGCATTTTCCATGCTGTCGTTCGTGCTTCGCAACCCGACACGGAAAGCTTCGCCTTTTGCAAAATCCACCCTAAATCCTTATCTCTCCGTCTTCCTCACGTTCCTTGCCACTATCAGCAAGCTTCCCGAGTCCCTCGTAACCCTGGAGCGGTTCATTCCATGGGACGATTTAGCAGAGTTCTTTTCTTCGATTCCTAAAAATATACACAGCTTTCAAGGGTTGCATGTTCCCGCTCCTGCAGGTACGGAACGTTGGGCAATGCTCACTAGTAGTTGTGCTCCCCCGTTACCAGAGGACTGGTGTATGCGCGGAATGGAATGGGTCGGTCGCAAAGTATTTGAGCGTGGGTACTGGTTGAGCGGGGAAGATCGCCGCATGGAGATCGAAGTATTGGACATCGAGGAAGGGGGTCAGTTGACGGACGGCATCATCGAAGACGAGGACAACGACGAACGTGGAAGCGTACTGAAGAACGAGACCGCGCGGCGGTGGACACGGGTTGCACGCAGTGCAGTCAACTTGGCCGGATTTGTCGACGGTTTTACGTGGGTGGAAGGGACACGTGAGTGGAGAATAGAGGGTGCGTTGGAGGCAAAAGTACGCAAATGGGAAGACGAAGACCGTCACGAACGTGAGCAGGAAGAGATTCGTCGTAGAGGTCGGAGGTGGACCGATGATGCGATGGATGTCGATGTTGAGGGCGCTGAAGTGGACGAATCCTCGGAGGGGAGTGATGATGACGATGATGATTCGGAAGAGGTGAAAACGCTCAAGGTAAAAAGATATCTCGTCCTCGCCGTCGACGCTGGTTCACATGCTTGACAGGCACGACGGCGATACCTGCGATCCTTACTTGCGTCTAGTCAACCATCGCCTCCCTCATATTCGAAACAACGCCCGAAGCGACAACCGCGCCAGTTTGTTGAATCTGCTCGGACGCTGAACGTTATTCCGGGTTACAGCATCCTCGTACTCGACACCAACATTCTCTTGTCATCGTTGTCTATTGTCGCCTCCATCATCGAGTCGCTCCGGTGGACGGTTGTCATCCCCGTTCCTGTCATCATGGAACTGGATGGACTCAGCTCCAACACGTCCCAGCTCGGCGAAGCCGCACAGGAGGCGGTCACCTACATCACATCTCACATCCGATCGCACGCCACGTCTCTCAAAGTCCAGACGTCCAAGGGCAACTATCTCATGTCCCTCAATGTCCGAACGGAGCAAGTTACATTTTCTGACGACGCATCTTGGGACCGATGTATGGACGATCTCATCCTCAAGGCTGCCATTTGGCAAGATGAACACTGGGTTGATCGATCGGCGCTTCTCAAGGGCGGTGCGACTGTACGGGATACGAACGGTGCTGTCAAGGTCGTTCTATTGAGTCTCGACCGGAATCGTGTGTCACTTTTACTCGTTTTCTTACTCGCATCTTTGACCTCGTGTGTCCATTTGCTTGTAGTGCGGCTCAAGGCTCGGTCACGGCAGCTATCCGCAGCAGGTGAGAAGGACTTGGCTGCCATTCTTGCATGTGGGACGTAAAACGGACAAACCTTTTTTGGATCTACTCTTGATTATTCGATCTTTTGATTTCTCCCGTGACCCAAGAACGCGAACAAGCACGCCGCGCCGTGGAGGAGGGTCTACCCATGGCACGCCAAGAGGTGGTGGCCAGCGCTGCACGCCACGACGGGGCCCGGAGATCTTATCGATATTCTTGCATCATACCCTTACCCTCATTGCATACCATCGTACCACCATTAATTTTATGTATTGCCGATTTCCCGCGTGTCTATAGTACACCAGGTGAATGTATCCGTCTACTCGTAAATCATGTTTGCCTGGGTAAGTTGGTATTGGAGAGTTCCTTCAGGGAACCACCTAACAGAGGGCCTGGTGAGTGATTTACCCGATGCCGACCGGAACGACAACGTACAATGCGATCTCCTTTTCAGCGTTCTCAACGGAATCGGAGCCATGACAAATGTTGCGACCCACGGCAAGGGCGTAGTCACCACGGATCGTCCCTGACGTCAACAACGGCGCGATCGTTTAGACGATCAGGTGCGGAATAACACGGGCCAAAACGTACCGGGCACCGACGCGAGCGGATTCGTCGCACCCAGCATCGCACGGCCAGTCTTGACAGCATCAAGCCCCTCAAAGACCATGCAAAACACGGGCCCAGAGACCATGTACTTGATCAAGCCAGGAAAGAAGGGCTTGTCCTTGAGATCGGCATAGTCTGTGTACAGCATTATCAGCGACAGCGGAAACGAGACGCTTCAATGTGAAAAAAAAGGCCGCCCACGTTTTTCGAGATGGTCTTGGGAAGGGAGGGCGAGTTTCGCGGCGACGAGTTTGAAGCCGCGTTTCTCGAATCGGGTGAGGATCTCGCCGATGAGACCGCGGTCGACGCCGTCGGGCTGTGTTGGGTGTGGGGTGAAACGCGATCGACGAGAAAAAGAGAGAGAAAGAGAGATAAGGGAGTACCTTGACCATGATGTAGGTACGCTCGCGGATGTTGACTTCGGGCATGACGATCGCGATGTAGATCAGGGAGAGAGACAAGGATTTTTTTTTTGCTTGTTCCGACTTTTTTTTATCTTATCAATTATTATTATTATTTTTTTTTCAGAACTAAACATGCTAATGACAAACAAGGACAAACTCTGTTTCCGGACGACGCCGGGCGACGCTTGACTGTGCTTGGACAAGACATTTTGTTTCTATCGTACCGATGAACGCACTCGGGCCTTCCCTCGCACCATACGTGCGCTCGTCCCGCTCGCTCAGGCAACTCGTCACCCCCATTGCCAAATGGTACGCCAACTTGATGGGCTACCGCCAAATGGGTCTCAAATACGACGACATCCGTGCGTTCCTCCTTGCCCTCGGTGTTCTCCGTCTCATGGAATGGACACCGCATACACACATAGAAATAGAAGAGCTACCTGACGTACAGAGGGTGCGTGGCCTCGGACTCGGTCATGCGGTTGTTCTCATCGCGAGCACGGCTCCGTAGGCGTTGGGACGGTTGACGCCCCGCCAAGCGTACGATCGTGCATACCGCATGAAATTGTCGCTACATGCGAGCGCCATTCACAAGGACTTGCCAAAAGACCAGTGGGTCTCGACTAAAGACGTATGCGCCTCGCAGTTTGAACTTTGTGAACAGTCTGACGCGTGTCTGACAGGATGTTCGCTACCTCAAGCCCCATATCGAATCCGTCATCAAGGAGAACGAGGAGAGAGCCGCCTGGGACGCCATGACCATTCACCGAAAATAGACTTGTTGACTAGATAGACACCGAGACTATCGATATCCATCCATAATGCCTCGAGGCACTGCATTTAAGCATTTACCCGTGAGACCCAAAGGGTAGCAAACCACGGTCTTTTGTGTGCCATTCCGGGAGCCAAATGTCTATTCGCAATTATACAGAAACTACACTGAATCAGTCCCGTTGTTCTTTACAACGATCTAGCCATTTTACAATGCCTTCTCGAGAGGAGAAACAACATCCTTGCCCTTGTAGAAACTGATCACTCTCTTGCCAACAGCAGCAATATCTAGAGTGGCGAGGGTCATTCCAAATCATAAGCTCAATCAAACAGACATACTTGTGCCAGTAATGCCGAATTTTTCATATACCTTTTGGTACGGGCCTGATGCTCCCCATGCAGGCAAGCCATATTGCTATAAACGGCGATGAGCGCAACCTATGACAGCTTCAGACACAACCAGCACTTGCCTCGTGACTGTACTTTTGCCATCCGACAGTCGACAATGCCTCTAAAGACAAGATGGGAGCTCCACTTCTCAGGACACTCAACTTGTACTGCTTGTCCTGCTTGTCGAACACAGACCAACATGGCAAGCTCACGACACGGACTTGGACGCCTTCTTTCTTGAGCTTGCTTGCGGCCTCCAACGCGATCGCAACCTCGCTTCCGCAGCTAACAATAGTCAAGTCCTCCTTGCCTTCGACCTCGTACAACACGTATCCACCGCGCACGGCTTGCTCAATTGTGGAACCCTCCATATTGGGAAGATTCTGGCGGGAGAGCGAGAGGATGGATGGAGTCTCTTTGCTCTGGATCGCGACCAGGTAAGAGGCAGAGGTCTCATTACCATCAGCAGGACGCCAGAAGTCAAGATTTGGGATAGCGCGGAAGTGGGCACCAGTTTCAACAGGCTGATGAGTGGGACCGTCTTCACCGAGGCCGATAGAATCATGAGTCGCTACGATTGGTGGACATGTCAATGGCAGGATGGAAGCGTAACGGCAGAATGCTACATACCGACCCAGATCACTTGATGCTTGCTGAGAGCTGACAACCTCACAGCGCCAGCAGCGTACGATACGAAGTTCTACGCTCAAATAAGGCGCCAGCATATCTAGCCCGACATCACACGTACCAAGAAAGTCCCAATGAAGGGTACAATCCCACCATATGCCGCCAAGCCGTTGGCAATTGCACCCATACCATGCTCACGGACCCCATAGCGGATGTAGGTTCCTGAATAACTTCCCAAGCCAATGCTAGGGGGTTGGAAGTCGATAGTCCCCTTGGCCTTAGTCAGATTACTACCGGTTAGATCTGCCGAACCTCCTAAGAGATCTGGGAGCTTGGGTGCCAGCGCAGTCAGAACGATTTCAGAGTACTTCCTCGATGCTTGTGCGGGGTCGCCTGGCTTGTAGACTGGCAGTGCCTTCTCCCACCCCTCCGGCAGCCTCCCGGCAATCCGGCGGGTAAGTTCCGCGTGCTCCTTTGGATAAGCCTTGCCATACTTCGCAAGTAAGGCCGTCCAAGCGGCCTCGAGCTCGGCGCCTTTGCTTGCAGCTGCTCGATATGTTGCATATGTCTCACGAGGAACGTAAAAAGTCTGATCCGGTGGGAAATTGACTTTGCTCTTGAGAGCTTGGATATCATCAGCCTTGAGAGCTGTCAAGAGTTAGATAAAGTAAGCACGATGCAATAATGTAGCCACGCACGAGAACCGTGGACGCCGTGTGTACCCTGTTGCTTAGAACCATACCCAATCGTCGTTCGGAGGCGGACAAGTGTGGGTTTGGATTTCTCATTGCGGGCGGCCGCGATCGCATTGTAAATTCCTTCGAGGTCACTAGCACAAGGGTTAGACGATGCATACAGGGTATAGACACCTTACCTGTCACCGTCATCAACATGAAGAACTTGCCAGCCATATGCCAAAAACCGCTCGTCGACATTCTCAGTGAATGCGATAGCAGTATCGCCGTCGATGGAAATATCTGTTCAAATGGGAAATATGACGCCAACACATTACAAACATCCAAACTCACGGTTGTCGTCGTAGATCTGGGACAGCGCATGAGTGCTGTGAAGTTGTCCCACGGATGAGAAATGTACGTACGACAACGAGGTTTCCTAGCTGTAAATGGCCAGCAAGAGACGCGGCCTCACATGATACACCTTCCATGAGACAGCCATCTCCTGTAAAGACTAGTGACGCATAATGAATAAATCGCCTGGATGACATGTAAATGATGCGAACCATAGGTGTAGTTGTTGATAAGGTCAAAGCCGTCGCGGTTATACACAGAGCCAAGATGAGCCTGAGCGATTGCAAGGCCAACACCGTTTGCAAAGCCTTGACCAAGGGGACCCGTGGTGACCTCGATACCTGGGTGTAAAGACCAGTCAGAACACAGGGTAACGGTATTCGCTGCGAATTATATGACCATCGGTATGATGTGCCTCTGGGTGACCGGGAGTCAATGAGTCAATCTGTCTGAAGGCCTTGAGGTCATCCAAGGACAGCTTATACCCGAGAAGGTGCAACAGAATGTATTGTAAAGCGCAACTGTATTGAACGACGGATGAAGTTCACCGTAAGCTATGATGCCGGTGGGCTACTCACGCGTGTCTAGAACGAAGATGTGAACTATTAACGCGGAACAAACAAGATACAACTCACCCGTTGGAGAGCACAAAGCGATCACGATTGAACCACTTCGAGCTGTTGGGATTCGCGTTGAAGAATCTAATATGCCCTGTGAGGGACGAGAGAAGGGGGTCGGGATCAACCATCACCTCGTGAAAAGCACATGGGCGACGGGGGCCATGCCCATGGGTGCACCTGGCGGGCGAGGCGAGTCGTTGTGAGCAGACGATCTGGCCTCGATAAGACGACGCTCACCAGGATGGCCAGAGTTGGCCTTTGCGACGACATCTGCGGCGAGAGTACGGATAGTCGCGATGCAGGTCGCATCTGTGGAAGAGAACTGAGCCATGGCCGATGATGAAAGAAGGACAAAGTGAATGTTTGCAAGTTGCCGACTGATTAAATCTGACAATGTCACCGGCCCGTGGTCGGAATTAGATCCACTCTCACACGACCAGCTGAGCTCCTTTTAGTTTGTACCACATGCATCCACAACTTTCGGACAAACGCGAGGGTGAGTAGGCTATAGATTCCAGGCCTATATCGATCGTTACCGTATTCTCACAGTCTGTCGTGACCTCATCGAGGCTCTCAACCTCTGCCACGCAAGCAGCTGGAAACGACTGACCGGTGGCTGTAACGGGCAGAAGTCCGCCCTCGTCCAGTGTCTTCACAAGGAGGTGAACACCCTCGAGCTTTCCGCATACCCAGGCATTTTGACGAGTTTTGCAGAGCCGGGAGCGCTCGAGTCGCAATCGAGTCGCAGCCAAAGAGCAACGGCTCAAAACGGAGCAAGTGTGGAAAGAACTCCATAAAGATGACTAGGCCACCCCTCGTGACTGGGTACAGCCCCTGACATGAGCTCATCCATGTCCCGATCATCCCCATACATGAATCCGTACCTGCCCTCCGTTCTTATCGAATATCAGTTTGATAGCGTCCTATATCCAACTCCTGATCTCGGTTGGGGTATTTAACCTCGAATTATGGTTCGAGTGATGTTCGTCTTCTACCCCCCGTTGGACAGGCGTCCTAATGAAAACTTCAGTCCAAATTCTCCCTACGGCGCTACCCGTTGACCTCAGTGGGGACAAGACCGGGCACGAGCCACCTGCATCTGCTCCACTTGATGGCATTCCTGATGGAGGATATGGCTGGGTGGTCGTCTCTGCCTGTAGTCTCATAACGTACGGGCTCGCCCCCCACCCCAAACTAAACTCAACATCGTGCTCTTTCTAGGGCATTTTATGTCGGCGGATTCAACTCGTGGGGCGTTCTTCAGGCTGGGCTTGCAAACGAAAATGTTGCACAGGACTCTACGCTTGCCTTTGTCGGTTCCCTAGCTGTATCCTGGGTCGCGATCGGTGCTGTGCCCAACTCATGGGTGCTGCACTGGCTTGGCACCCAGAGAGCCGCCATACTGGGGTGTTTCCTGCTCGGATTTGGTCAAGTCCTGAGTAGCTTTAGTACAAAGAGTATTTGTGGACTTTTCTTTACGAACGGGATCGTCGTTGGTCTGGGAAATAGCTTATGCTACTTGGTATGTATTTATTTCTCCGGTCCGTTTTTCCCGGAATCCCATACCCACTAGGCTTGCGGGACACTTCCTGCACAATGGTTCAAGCGAAAACGCGGGCTTGCCAATGGCTTAGTATTCGCTGGTGGTGGCCTTGGTGGTTGCATCCAAAGCATCGTCATGCAGCTCCTCATCGACGAATTGGGTGTGGCATGGACATTTCGAATCATGGGACTCGTTACCCTTGTTGTGGCTGTGCCTGCTGCAGCGCTGCTGAGAGAACGCCGTGTTTATGCTGCTGCTAGGATCGATTGGTATTCCCATTTTTCAGTGGTTAGAGCTCCTTCATTGATTTTTTCTCAGGATGTTATTCAGGGATCTAAAATTCGTCTTGCTATTCCTTGGCTCTGGCATCGCGGTATTCCCTTTACTTGTTCCCCCTTTCTTTATACCGATGTACGCATCATCACTCAACATCTCCGGAAGCCTGGCTTCAATTCTTCTTGGCATGTTTAATATTGCTTCTGGCATTGGCCGCGCCGGGCTGGGCCACTTCTGTGATGTCGCTGGTCCTTTGAGCAGCCTATGTGTCGCCATTATTCTAAGTGCTATCAGTGCCCTGGCGATTTGGCCGGAGTCTAATTCCCTTGCTCCCTTTGTTTTATTCATTCTCATCAACGGCCTCGGAAACGGTGGATTTTTTGCCACTATGCCAACCGTCGTGGGTCATCTCTACGAGTCTAAAGTCAGGGTCGCCTTTGCGATGGTCACGACTTCTTGGTCAGCCGGATACCTAATGGTGCGTGTCGTGCGGATGGACGGATCCACAGGACTGACTATTCTCACCCATAGGGTCCGCCTGTGGCCGGTTGGATTCTCGAGTTGTACGGCGGAAGTGATGCAGGTCGGGAAGCATACCGACCTGTGATGTATTATGCTGGTATCATGTCTCTTGGTGGCAGTTTATTCGTCTTTGGTGCTCGACACCTTTTTAGCAAGCGGTTCCTTGCTTTTGCCTGATCCACTTGGCCCGGCACATCGCTGTCTCCATTTGGCGGCTCGTGCGGGTAAGTGATCGTGTTCTCCCGATCCTACTTACCAAACTGACCTGACGAGGTTCGGCGCAGCTTTTCGATAGCGGAAGGTCAAGGCCCTCCCAATATCACCCTTCCGTTCCCCTGTAACGACATCATTAGTGTTTCGTCGTGCTATTTCGATGCTCTACGTGTTTTCATGATAACCTTCCCAGCTTCCACAAGTTAAAGCTGCCTGTATCGTCCTCGCCCATAGATAACTCTATCAGTAGATTGCCAAAAACAAGTAGATTTACCTACCCACGGTGTTCGTGTTTCAAGTTTACCAATAAGTGCATGCAGCAGCCTAGCGACAAACGTTCTACTAACTACTGATTACTGCTATCAGTCTGGGTATCATCTACTGATAGTACCGGGACCTGCCAGAGCTACTTCGCCTTGCTCTCCTGCGAATACGCAAGACTCTGCATATTCCTACCTGGACAACATTTCCACACTTGGTTATACTGATGACGAACCTTGCCAGTGTCCGGGTGTGCCAAACTCGGCGTGGCAGCGACCTGACGCGGATGCAGCGCGATTTGTGGCCAGCAACACGGGAAAAAGAGTGAAGCCTTGACAAGGGCCTCAAACAACCTAACACATCCGGGATTCGCTATCCAATTAGACTGTCATGGCGTTATCATTCCGTGGGAGCGAATCCGCACGTATTTGCCCCCTGTTTTGCATTCCATTAAGCAAGTACGCATGCACTTGATCCGAGTAACTTACTATAATGCAAACCTTTTAAGCAGGATGGAAATGAAACACTGCCGAGTTAACGCGACATGCCCCCTTTAACGCCAAATCCTGACGCATGAATAATTGTTTGCACGAGGACTTCGTCTGAAACGGCAGGTGCCTAGTACTTCAGGAAAATGATGTGACATTGTTGACGTAGTCAACAGACACCTGCCAGTATACGACACAATAAATTAGCTGAAGACTATTCATTTGACCTTTCAATGATGGTAGAATAGCCAACATCCTGTTCGACACAAATTTTCATATGTATATCATCAATATCTAGTAGGAATATCATCATCACACAGATTTCCTGATGCACTCACTCCCCACGGGGTTACCAACCCCGAAGTTTTGATGGGCTCGGCCCCCTGACTAATGCCAAGTGCTCCTCATAGTTTACCAAGCTCCATGTCCCACCGTAGCGTGTGTTCAAGAGAGCATACGTTGTTCCGACAACCGCCTTGGTATGTCATGCAGGAATTGATTAACCGGTCGCTACCCAACGACATCACATCGTTCAAAAAAGAAAAAAAAGAAGTGAAACGCTGACGAGTGCCTCCGAAGCATGTAAAAAAAGTCAAATAAAAAGGTCCAGACTCGCATCATGGCGACGTCTATGTGTGATCCGGCCTTTGCCTTGAAGGGGAAAATAGACCCCCAACTACGCTTGACATCGTTTCAGTGATCTGACGTTGTTGCACTTGAGTATGCTTGACGAGGAACAGCCGA
>JBBPKE010000091.1:0-31336 GCA_038089095.1 Tylopilus orsonianus | reverse complement strand
TGCATCATGGCGACGTCTATGTGTGATCCGGCCTTTGCCTTGAAGGGGAAAATAGACCCCCAACTACGCTTGACATCGTTTCAGTGATCTGACGTTGTTGCACTTGAGTATGCTTGACGAGGAACAGCCGAACGTTGGTAGAATTCCAAATTCCTAGAGGTGACATCCCATGCACGTAGATCTCTCCCCAGATCAACGAAGTGAGCCAGACGATGGACGCATCCGACCACTTGTGAAATAGTTAGAAAAAAAATAGAGTTGGGTGGTTGGTGAACAGACCATAAATCTCCGAGGATACACTTGGGGTCGCGGTGGAAGGACGTCTACAAGCGTCACGCTCTGAAGGAAATCGGTGATAGCGCTGACGGTGTTAGCCTTTTGACGGCCGGCTTGGAGATTTTGAACCTTGGGAAGGAGCTCTGAAATGACCAACATCACGGTGTCGAGAGGAAGGCTACACATATGTTGGCTCGAAACGTAATTATCATAGAGACGAAATACTTACCCTTGCTGCCACGAAGTCACCTAAGGTAGATTACTTAGCGCCAATCGAGCATCGCCACAAACGAACTTACCCATTCTTGTGTGGGCGCAAAGCCATTCCGTCCAAGCGCGGCACTCGCAATTCTTTCGGTGCTACTATTTGCATCCAATGAAAGTGATCTCCTTTCCCTCATCTTCCCCCTGGCCTTTTCAGAAGTCGGAGTACCAGGAGAGTCCTCGGAACCCTGTGGAACGACAGGACCTGAGAGGGTGGACCCTTCCTCGGACTCCGTGTTTGGATCTCGCGATGATTCTGCCTCTCTATGAAGAGCATCATCCTGCTGCTGCAGCAATCGAACCTTTTCTGCATGCGGGTCACCGCTTTCGAGATCATCTTCTTGGTGACCATACCCTTTCCTGTGGCGCTCCAATTGAGCGGCATGTTCCTCCCTGACAAGCTCGACGCGCTTGATCTCGCGCAGTGCTCCAGCTAAAGTGAAAGTACCGAGTTCTTGGAATATTTTGTGTGCAGTGATGATCCCGTACAACAGGTTCGGGTTGTCCGACAGATGATGAAATATCACCGAGTTAAATACCTCGAGCCTAAAGTCATTAGCCAGCAATTTTAATGAGATCGGCTTGGATGCTCACATGAAGAAGAGTAGCCTAGGGTGACTCTCGTCCGAAAGGAGAAAACGTGGGCTTGAAAATGACTTAAAGATCTGAATGAGCCGCGTTGACGAAGTAACTGAGAGGCCCTTAAAGTATGGCGCGGCATTTGACAAGGCAATAATGAGGGCAGGATATAAAGAATTGAGAGCTCCAGATGTCGTAGCTATCATCGAATATATTGCCTGAGTTGCCTTCAGCTGCGACAAATTCTTAGTGGGTTAATCGACGACCTACCGTAATCATAAAATCAGCAGCTGTTCCGGGCGTTGCCCATTTCGCAGGTACTGAGACTTTAACAGGGTGCGACAGCCTATTGCCGAACGCAGGTTCAGCTGACAAGGTCTGGATGATATAAGTCAATGCACGACAAAGACCGTGCAGCTCTGCAAAGCATGTGAACACGAATCCGATGGATCGATGGCCACCCCAGAGACGTACGGGGTTTATCTTTAATATCTAAAGCGTAGCACATAAGGTATGCTAGTACTTCCGTCGCTTTATCGGAGTCCAAAAGGTATGCACGGAATTTCTGAAAGGCAAATAGAATGAGTGAGTACATAGAACAAGCCTCGAGGTCTGACCTTGTTCAACTCGATCATCTTCCAAAATAGGATGGCTGACAGCAGTGAGACCGCGAAGACGAGTGTGATTTAACAGACTACACACTGATCTCTGGTATGTATGGCACGGATTTTCTTGAACCCGGGAACATGTTGTTCGCGACCGCTAGTTGTTGCTCCAAGAAATTTGTGATGCCATCCAATATGAAAGCAAAGTCTTGTGTACGATGCTTGATGGAAATTAAACTATTTCTCGCATACACGATAAACAGTGACTTGCCAATTTTGCCAAGAAGTACCGGAAGGCATTTGATTTACTCGTCGGTGCGGAAGTCACCGTTTCTCCGCTACCCGATGAAGGGTCGTGGGCGGGGCCACTCTGAAAGTCGAGTAGA
The DNA here is from genome assembly GCA_038089095.1 of Tylopilus orsonianus. NCBI lineage: Eukaryota > Fungi > Basidiomycota > Agaricomycetes > Boletales > Boletaceae > Tylopilus > Tylopilus orsonianus. Next base: position 29,226 of record JBBPKE010000091.1, on the reverse strand, counting down.
ACACAAAGGACTTGCAAACACATGCCAACGAGAGCAGTTCTGGGGTACTCCCCTTTAAACACGAGATGATTGTATGGAACTTTGCCCGCCACGCTTGCGATAGTGACATTCGTTGATTTCGAGGAATTTATGACGGTGTTGAGCAAGGAGCACAATAATGTCAACACATCCCGCCGAGGAGTTTTTCGCACCACATGAAGAGTGTAGAAAGATGGTTTACTGAATAGCAATCCAGGGGAAACGTACATTTGACGAGACAATAACACGAGGAGCAGGCGTAAAACCTCGGTTTTGTTCGAATCATACTGGGTGCTCGGCCCAAGATCAGTCGTGGTACCAACGCCTTTCTCCCTATGATGACGTTGTCATACAGACTGATTACAGCAACTCAATGAGCGCACCAAATAACATAATTGATCTTGTAATGGTCGACTTGTATCTTGGTAGGCAGAGTAAACCCACAACAAAATAGTAGGTCGTTAATACAACTAAACAGTTTTTCGCCGAGAGATGGCAAAAGCATTTTCTGTGATTTTGACTTGGATTCAGGACTCTGGGGGGCTGGCTTGGTGGCTTCGCTCTGTTCGTTCTCGTCCTCGTCCTCGTCTTCAATCACGAACCGAGGTGCTTCTTCAGTGGGAGGTTGATCCTCGCTGTCCACTTCTGCTTTCTTCCACAGTACTTCCATCTCGAAGGCATTCGATTCACCCTCCACTTCAAAGATGACAGGGAGTATTCTTTGCAGGACACGGAGAGCGTTTAAAACCTCTTTCGTGGTATTTCGTTCTGTTGTGGCAGCCTTTATGAAGGACGTCGCATAGGAAGCTACGGAGACACCGGTTGTAGAAGGAAACGTGTGGTCGGAGACCAGATTGAATAACCGCGATGTGAGAACACGTATCAATGTGGCAACGTTTTCGGGAGCGTCCAACATTGCACGACGAACTAATTTTGGCGTTGAGTGCAGTTACGGGCGAATTCTATGGTGTCTACGTACTGTCATGCGGTGAAATGAGCGAGAATACATCAGAGGGTGTGTCGAACAAAACGAAATACTGTAACGTCGAGTGAAGCGTTTAAGCAGAGTTTGCGAGAAGACGCCAAACCTGATCCCAGTAGCTATCATTCTCAGCAATGTTCTGCGGGGTAGCGACGAATGTGATTGGCATGCTGGCACATGGATTAGCCCGAGTAGAATGCCCGTACCCTGGTAGATATTAGCCTGGAGATTCCCTCTGGACGGCTGCGAAATGCTAATTTGGCTTCGTCCGACAGAAGGCCCAAAGGCGCGGTGAGTTTCTGAGGAAGGTTCGCAAACATGGGGGGGATTTGGGTTACAGATGTACGCAGTCGAAACTAGAGGCACCGGGCCGAGCCATGATTTCTCACAGTGCTTTCATCGCGAGCACCATGGCGGGGCCAAATCTCGAGCTATTCAAGTTCGGGCTATATCTTTTTGTGCCAGTCTTCGCCCTTTTGCATTTTGGTGACCCGCAATGGTACCACGACAACGTACTCCCAGTACGTTTCGAGTGTGTCTGCACGTACCACCAAACAATAACGATGTTCTGCGGTAGTACAAGGAGCGTCTATTTCCTCGCGTCGACGAAACCAAACGCGTATGTATAAACGAGTTGACCTGTGCATCCATGCCTTACTTGTTTCCATCAGCGTCTTCTCACCGATCAGGAGGCCATACGGGACGAGCTAGCGCGAATCAAAGCTGAGAAGCTTGCGAGGAGGGTACAGCGAGAGAAAGAAAGTCAGGAACACGTTCCGCCCATACAGCCATCGACGCAAGGGTGGTTCAAATCGTGGTGGTGAAACTACATTTCCGGGCGTCCTGGACCTTGTCCCGTCCGTTACCGATGGCTGACCATAGCTAAATAACTTTGACTCTAACACCTCCGACTCATACGCTCCACCGTCTGCGTTACTTTTGAACGTAAAATTCTGTTCCATTGCATACAATCCTCCACTTTCCTTCCACCTCCGCAGCCCCGTCCAGGATCTGAGCGTACTCTGAGAGTTCGTCGAATGTAACTTTCACGCCACCACAAACAACAAAGACAACGTTCATCTTCTGCTTCTCTTCGAGAGAAAGTTCGGACATTGGATCCAGGATGCGCCAGAAAAGCTCAGAGTTGTATGCGGGTGACAGGGCTGTTGAGCAAGCGAGCTCGAGTAGGAACTTGTGCTCATCTACACCAATTGGTTAGGCAGGCTCGAATAATCGCTAGATCAGGCCGCTCGCCTGCAAATCCATGTGCTGCAAACATTGCCAATTCATCGGGTATACATACACACTTCACCCTTCCAGCATGGTTTAGAGCCATGCGCACCACTGCGGGTGCGGGCGAAGTCGCTCCTAGTGAAGCGGCGCGCGAGGTTAACGAACGCATATAAGGAACCGCAACTTGGTGTTCTTCGCTTATCCGTATAGTATAGGGTACATCGGAGAGTATGTTGGTTGGCAGAGATGGTATTTTCGAATAGAATCCTTGTGTGTTGAGCGAATTTGCATGGTAGAAACAATGAGACCCATGAGTCTCCAAAGCAACGACCGGGACTGCAAGTTGGATTGAGTTCCTGTATGGTGCACTGGCTCGTAGACGAACCGTCGTCCCAGGTGACTAACTGGCACCCAAGGAGAATGCCTCCAATCAGACCACCGCCCCCGACTGCGCAGAATATTGCATCTGGTCGGTGGGGCAATTGAGATTTTATTTCCTTCACCATCGAAGAGTGACCTCTCCAAAGAACTGGGTCGTCATATGAAGAAAGCACGACGCTAGACGAGCGTTTCGTCAACAGACTTGCTCATACCGGTAGTAGACACTAACGCACGCATCAGGATCTTTATCAGCGGCTTGGTACATGGCTTTCAGTGCGTCGGAATATATCTGGCCAACCAAGACCACATTTGCGCCTTGCTTTCGGAGCAACTCTTGGGTGTCGTTGGATACAACAACGGGAAGATAGACAGTACACTTGACACCTAGTTTCCGTGCAGCAACTGCGGCAGCAAGGCCAGCATTTCCTGATGACGCTATGAAAACGTGCAGTGCGGGTCCGTGATTTGCTTTGGACTCCTGGAGTCGGAGTGAGATACCCCTGTACTTGAAGGACTGCGACGGCTGGAGGTTCTGCAGAAAAAAAAAAAAAGAGTGGAGGTGAGCTTTACAGTCCAAATCGCAATTCCACCTTACTTCGAGTTTCAAATATGCTGAACAACCCAAGCGATCGGAAATGTGACCCGAGTAGATCAAAGGTGTTTCTGTCCAGACACCATTTTTGGGAGCGCTCGCATCGTAACCGTGCCTGTCTCCGCTACTCATTGAAATTGACCTGATGAAAGACGCTACTGTCCGGGAACTGCCGGTACGGGAATGTGTTTTCCACCCCTCAGTTGACCCGGCCGGCCCGTTTTTTTAGTGCAGATGAAACATCGCCCAAGGTCATACGACGGCCTCGAGAAGGCTCTAACCTGGAGATGAGTCTGGTGACCAGCCTGAGCGTATGACTGCCACTCGGCACCATTTTCTTCACATAAAAGCAGCTAGAGTTGACTATCACAACCTTCGTTCCTTGTTTCACTCCTAATGAAGTTCAACGACGGCTTTTGGTTGCTCAAGCACGGAGTTAAGGCGTATTATGGTCTACAAGTCACCGAGTTGAAGACCCAATCTGATGGCGTCTCCCTGCAAGTGGCTACGCGACCCATCAGGCACAGAGGAGATACTCTCGGAGGTACGTCATCTCAACCGTGGCTACAGACGGGTAGATCTGCTTCATATATCGCAGGTCCAATGCTGAACGTCAAGGTTTACTCGCCGACTCAAGGCGTTATTGGCGTTCGTATCGATCACTTCAAGCACAGGGATGAACTGCCTGCCATCCCGCTATTTCCTGACGCTCCTCCTGTTCCGGACGTCTCCGTATCCAAATCAGAGAGATTAACAATCTTGTCGACGGCAGGTCTCACGGCAGAAATTACTGAGAATCCATATACCATCACTTTCAAAGATTCACACCGGATTCTGACCGCTGCGGGCTTCAAGCACCAGGGCGTATTTGATGTTCCATTCAAGTGGACAACTGGAACCGCTGCGAACAGTTCATGCCTTGCATTAGATCCAAGTTCAAATCCTCACCCGACACATCCTCCCGAAGTTGTCCGCTACATTAACTCCGAGCTCAATATCTCACCAGGAGAGCTTATCTATGGCCTCGGTGAGCAGTTTGGCGCGTTTGTGAAGAATGGTAAGAGCCGCTTTTCTACGTCGGTATCTCGGACTCAACTGGATTAGGTCAAACCGTTAGTGTGTGGAACAGAGATGGCGGCACATCAAGTGAACAAGCCTATAAATGTGTTCCATTCTACATCACCAACCGGAATTATGGCGTATTTATCAATCATCCTGGCGAGGTAGAAGTGGAGGTAGGCAGCGAGAAAGTAAGCAGGGTTGGCGTCAGTGTCGCTGCAAGATCTCTGGAATATTTCATAATCTATGGGAGGAAACCACTAGATGTCAGCATTTCCACCGAGAGCCGCTAACTTGCCTCTTTTGAACTTACAACAATGTGTAGATCCTCGAGCGATACACTCGCATGACCGGGCGACCAGCGTAAACAACCCTTTCGCATTTGGTTTAAACATAATTCAACCCTCTCACTTTAGGTTACTCCCACCGTGGACTTTTGGACTCTGGCTGTCTACGTCGTTTTTGACATCATACTCTAGCGAGACTGTGGCAGGCTTCTTACAAGGCATGCAGGATCGCAACTGTCCTGTCCGTGTTTTCCACCTGGACTGCTTTTGGATGAAGCAATACGAGTGGTAATTCCCAGCTACCGGAGCCCTACAGTTTCTCAAAAAAAAACTCTTTTAGGTGTTCGTTCACTTTTGATCCCGACTACTTCCCTAATCCAGCGGCATACCTCTCCGACATCAAGCAGAAATTCAACGTCAAAATTTGCGTCTGGAGTGAGTGACAGGTCTGCGCCATTCATTCCTGCAGCTGATGGTCTGCAAGTCAATCCCTACATCTCTCAGCTTTCTCCGATATTTGAAGAGGGCGTGAAAGGTGGTTACTTCATCAAAAGGACAGATGGTACCCCTTGGCAGTGGGATCTTTGGCAACCTGGGCTTGCGATCCTGGATGTTACAAATTCAGAGGCCTGTCAGTGGTATACCGAAAAGCTTTCGGCACTGCTTGACCTCGGCGTGGATACGTTTAAGGTTTGCTTTTGTTCCTTTTTCCTGGAATGTATAGTCGATGTCTCCTCCAGACAGATTTCGGCGAACGAATTCCACACACTAACATTAAATATTACGATGGCTCAGATCCAATGAGAATGCACAATACGTACGCAGTCGCGTACAATGAGTTAGTGTTCAGGCTTCTGGAGAATAGATTCGGAAGGGGCGAGGCCGTGGTGTTCGCTAGAGCCTCAGCGACCGGTGGTCAACGGTAATGAAATGATGTATTCGACATCTGCGTGTTACTGATACCTTATAACAGCTTCCCTGTAGTATGCAGTTGTGTCGACTCCTAGTTTGGCCAGATACTAACTTCCCGGTCAGCATTGGGGTGGTGATTGTGAATCTACATTCGAGGCTATGGCCGAAGCTTTGCGCGGAGCGTTAAGCTTAACGCTGTCTGGCTTTGGCTTCGCATCGCATGACATCGGAGGATTCGAGGTGCGCAATTTGATACAAAGAATAGCACCACGCTCCATCATTTCCTCTAGGGCCATCCGCCACCAGAAATCTACCAACGTTGGGTAGCCTTTGGACTATTTTCTTCTCACTCGAGGCTACACGGATCATCTTCCTACCGTGTGCCGTGGCAATACGGTGAAGACGCTGCAATGGGCATGTCGAAATTGCTTGATGCTAAACATCGTCTCATGCCATATATCTACACCTACGTGAGTTTTCTTTCGCGGTGATGAACTATATTTCACCCGGAATTTGGTCCAGGCCGTGAATGCGCATACCAACGGACATCCTTTACCGCGCGCCATGTTCCTTGAGTTCTCGGAAGATAGAACAACGCACTACCTTGATCGACAGTACATGCTAGGGCCCTCGTTGCTCGTCGCTCCGGTGTTCGTACCACAAGAAGAGGAAACGGAATATTACGTCCCTGCCGGCCGCTGGACTTCGCTATTTAATTCACAGCGCACCATCCTCGGACCGGCATGGGTCCACGAGAAGGTTCCACTAAACGAAATACCAGTTTGGATTAGGCCAAATACCGTCCTCTGCTGGGGTGCGGCGGGAAAGGGTCGTCCCGATTACGCTCTCAACCAGGACATGGAGATACATCTATATGAATATGCAGAAGGGACTGAAACCACTGTCGCGCTCTCCCCAACAAGCGGAAAGGTGGTTGACAGCGTCCATGTTGCAAGGCTATCGGGTGGAATCACAGTGCGCGTCATTGACAATTCCACTACCATTGCCTCTGTGACACTGCACGGCCAATATCCTACAATCCAGCGCTTAACCGGCGGAACCAGTGTTGGGAATGTCATTGGTGTCGAGCAGGGTCAGCAGGAAGTCGTAATCGAATTTTGACGAGGAAGTAATTATTAAGCATGTCTGTCCCCTTTCGAGTCGAATTGGACGATTTGGTATCCGCTCAGTTACTAGTGGAAATATCGCCACGGACCTCTACTGTTCAGACTGTTTTTTTTTCTCGCTCTTCCTTGAATCACTAGGGGGTACAGTTTGTTATACATTGCGGCGATTCGACCTAGGAATCAACTTCAATACTCTTGCCCATCTACTTCGTGTGCCGTTCTACCAATCTAACATGGTTTGGCGTATGTGCCCGAAGGCTGTGATCCCGAACCCTCATCCAACTTGCTGATATTGGTCTTCCCTTGATAACCTTTACCTAAGAGGTCGAGCGCATGCGCAGATGAAGCACGATTAGTGAGATCCTCGGTTACCTCCACCTGACAAAGTACGGTTTTAGTCATGCCAGTATGGAACCGCTTGTACTCACGATATCGGTCAGAAGACGATCAACGAGCTACCACAAAAAATGATTATCATCACCAAGACACGTGAGAACTAAAAATACTTGCCGCCTCTGTGCAAGTTTCCCTAACGACCACTCGCAAAATCTGGACATTCTCCAAGTTTGGCGGGAGCTCGTAATTGGGCACAATCCACCCTTTAGCCCGCAGTAAAGTCTGGATCCATCTCTGCTCGATCTCAGGGTACTGCTGCTGGAAATTGTCCGAGAAGCGGAATGACACCACTGGAAGCCCTTCCGTATAGGCCTACCACAGGGTCATTTGGGTGACGAAGTAATAAACTGACTCATAGCATACCTCTGGATTTCCATTGTCCGGGTCAGAGGCTGATTTAGGCCTATGGATGTCGCTCAATACGGTGTACCATCCAGTACGCTCGAGGGCACGACTCAAGAGTCGAGCATTCTTCAAGTCGTCCAGAGCAATTGCTCGGTAACCCTCGAAACCAAGATGCAGGAAATTAAAGTACTGGGCAATGATGGGAGCTGCTGGTCGAGAAAAGTTGAGTGAGAACGAATATTCGACGGATCCGAGGTAATGCAGCTCAAAGATGAGATCCTTGGGAAGAAATTCCTTCGATCGCCATACAACCCAACCAACACCGACATACGCGAGACCAAACTTGTGACCAGAAGTGTTGATCGAGACCACACGGGGAATCTTGAAGTCCCATAAAAGGTTTGGTTGAGCAAACGGCGCAACGAATGCGCCAGACGCTCCATCGACTGCATAGCAACTTCAGTCAAAGGAAGCTACGATTCGACGGGTGATCGTACCATGGATAGGGACAGAATGACCGGTCTGTTTCTCGTATTCGTCAAGGAGGTCGGCCATTTCTTTGACTGGTTCATAATGACCTGTGTAAGTACTGCCAAGAATAACATATACACCAATCGTATTCTCGTCCACGAACTCCATTGCCTTCTTGGGATCGAGTCTGTATTTGCTCTCAGCACTAACTGGGACCAGCCTACATTCAACTTCAAAATAGCGAGCAAATTTCTCGAGTGCGACCTGGGCATTTGCACCCATAATGATGTTAGGACCGGGTTCATGGATAGACTTGCCAGCGGCTTTGCGACGTTCCTGCCAGAGGCGTTTCATGGCGAGGCCTCCAAGCTGAATGGCCTCAGAGGAGCCCGTGGTAGCAGTGCCAATGGCATGTTTAGTAGAAGGTGCGTGCCAGAGATCGGCAAGGATCGAGATGCATCGAGTGTGGATAAGCTCTGATAAGGACATGTCGGTACTAATGTCTGATTACCAATAAAATTCTTACGCGTCGCTGGATACTCGTCCTGATCGATTAAGTTCTTAGACATATTCTCCACCATGAGTTTGTTTGCAGCCTCAGGCATCCAAGTCTGAACGAACGAGGCGAGGCTGCAAGGCGAATGAGAAGAGGTAAGGGATAGGAGGCACCAAACAAACTAACTTGAGGGTCGGATGGCCATCGGTGCTAAGTTCATCGTGGATGAGTTGGTACGCGGTCTCGGCGTTCGTACCTTTCATGGGTATGTGGTACTTTGGAAGGGATTCCGTCCCATAGCGAGCGCCATAGGGGTGGTGGAGCGTGTTAACCGCAGCGGCATTCAGGGAACGACTAGAGTGCGACTTTTTGTCCTGTCGGGAGGGATAGTGAGCACGATCGCAGAGGGGATAGTGAACGGACACGACCATACCTTGGACTCCCGGATGAGCCGTTCAGGGTTTATGTGCTATACCACGAGGGATAAGTGAAGAGAAGGAAAATGATGTAAGAATATACCTTGGCGAGAGACATGGCGATGGGGGCTTGATGATAACGCTCATCAGTCCATCACCATTAAATATTGGTAGAGCTGGGTCAAGGGACTCCGATTAGGAGTGTGTGCTTACATAAGCAACTTCCAAAGCGACGTTCACGCGCTGCGCAGTTCACATCAATCAATGACACAAGTCCGTGAAATGAACACCTACAATACTGACCGAGACCGCCGTGGAGTGATTTGAATTTTGCGGCAGTCGCTATGGCATACTTGCAGTCGTCGCAGCACGCTAAATATGTTCAAAATTTAGAGAGCAAAACTTGTTTTCATTATAGGTTATGAAAGTGAACTGGGGCCTAACCATATAAGACGTTGCTATCGTAGCACCCCTGTAACCTGTCAACCGCGCATCAAATGTTGATGGAAATGAATCAGAAGAGGTCTACAGAAACGGTGAGCTCGCGTAGTGGAGCGGGTGAGAGCTCAAAGTCGCACGCCGGAGAAGCAATACTGCACCATATTCACAGACTAATTTGCGTCTGGGACTATAGTCGGTAAAACTTCAGAACCTTAATTGGTTGTCTTGTTGAGCCTGGAATGAGTCGATACACGATGCTGAGTAACACATCCGAAATAGTGCCACGTGCAGACTTGCAGTGGTCGCTGCCACAAACGTTGACCAAGATCAACCTTATTCCGTGTAGGCAAGTTCCTTTGCCACCTCGGCTAAGTTGCTCATGTTCCATAGTAAAAGCCCATCGTCGTCTCGAATGCGGCCCTCAAGCCAGCTGTTGGGCCCGATGGCCAACTTGCCTTCCTTTGTCATTGACGCGAAAAACCGTTCCTACAAGCACCAATATTCTAATGTATATTTCACTAGACTTGCAATGCTAAAAAAACCGGTGCTCGAACGCGCAACCGCGAGATGGAAAGACCTCGACGGCAGGTATCTTGCTATCACAAAACAAACTATATATTCACGGGACCACATCAGGAGGCCCCGTGTATGTCCCAAGGGTGTTGGATGTCGTCAAATCACAGCTTTGCTGGATACTAGGCACAGTCTATATGGACATGCCACTCAAACCAAATGTCCTGGAAGATTTGGGTCGGGATGTGAGTGCTTCATTCCGTCTCCGTGGCCGATTTCCTCAGTCCATCGAAGCACGCGCTGCCTCCGCCGCAATTTAGAGAAAAAATTCATTCGGATCGAGACAATGTCATGCTGGAGGATGAGTCTGGGCGTATCAAGCTTGTAGGCCAAAAACTGGTTTCAACTCATTTGGTTACTGGCGTCATCGTTGCCGCACTTGGCATGGAGACTCCAGGTGGAGAATTCGAGGTCATTGACATATGCTTTGCCGACCTTGCGCCATTTGCAGAACAGTACGACACCGGCAGCGAGGGCATGGATGTGGATAGGCAGGTCTGTTCCCAGACAATCTTCTTCACGTCCTTGACGTATTGATGAGCAGCAGTACTGCACACCGGGACGAGTACTTAGCTGTCGTATCGGGGCTATCTATTGGAACAGAGTCTCAAGCTGACGCCCAGATTCAAATGATGGTGGAGTACCTGTCTGGAGAAGTGGGCGGACAAGACGATCAGACAATCGCATCGCAAATTACGCGCCTAATCATAGCAGGAAATTCACTCTTGCCGTCAATTACTGACGTTGAGAATGGCACCGAAGAGGATGAAAAGAAATCAGTGAGTCACCAGCTCCGTGTCATATGCATAGATTCTAGTCTAGGGAACAGAAAAAAATCAGCACCATAACACCCTCGGATCTTTCTCCGCATCCAAATTCCGTACTCTCCACTCATCTTCAGGACCTTGCATCGGTTTTCCCCGTACACATTTTACCGGGCCCGGATGATCCTTCGGGGGCGATTATGCCGCAACAGCCATTTCCGTGCGCTATGTTCAGCGGGGCATCGAACTTTGAAACATTCCATCGCGAAACAAACCCTGCGTGGCTTCGGCTCGGATGCGGCAGAGACTCTGAAGATTCGTCGCCCCGTTCATCAACCTCAAGTGTCAGCAGGACTTCAGTGACCCGAAGCGTGCTAGTGACGTCTGGTCAACCAGTGCTTGATATGTTTAAATATCTTCCCACACCCCCTTTCACGCATCTGTCTGTTGCAGAGTTGACTCTCAAGTGGCGACATATTGCCCCGACTGCACCGGACACGTTATGGTGCCATCCGTTCCGTGAGCGCGACCCATTCATCCTCAATGAAACCCCAGACATATACATCGTCGGAGGGATGTCTGAATTTGCCACATCAACAATTGGCTCAGATCAAGATGACAAGAGTAAAAAGCCCAGGCAGTGCAGAGTGGTCCTGTTGCCGAGCTTCGCCGAGACAGGGACACTCGTGTTGGTCAATATGCGGACCTTGGATGTACGCTGCGTGAACTTTGGAGTCATGGGCCTCAGTGCGGGTGGGGGACGGACAGAACAATCAACAGAAAGCATCATGCAAGAGGGCTGATGTAGACCTAGATTTACCGATTTGCAGACACTTTCTTACCCCCCATTCTGGCATTTCTATACATCGAGCTCATCAAACCAGTTTTGACACTCGTCGCTTATTTTTCGACTAGGCCCGAATCTACTAGGTCTACCATGACAGCGCTAGGGTACTACTTACTAGTAATGAATGGAACATGATCAAAGTACATTCTACTAAAGTTTGACTTCCCCTCGATCCAATCATGTCAGGCGCAGTCAGCCGGGTGTTCTATCGACGGCTTACCTTTCATCAATCATTTTTTGCACATGCTTCCAGGTCGGACGTCTCCAAGACTACCGTTGAGATGGTACCGCGAAGCTTGGAGCTCGATGCAACTTGGGCCCAGATCGCCTATTAACTAAGCCCTCCCGCAAACATAGCTCCAAACCGTAGTGGCGCGGAAACTATACGGTTCGACAACCGACACTAACACTCCCATCCCCGGTTGAATGGTCTCTATAGTACCCAGTTTTGTTCTGTTATAGATCTTGTACTATCCTCATGTATTGGAGTGTATTGGTTGCTAAGAGATGGCGATCTGTTTATGCACATCCTTGCAGTACCACTTTGCGCCAAGCAACGAGCAGGGTCACCAGGTCTTCATGCAAAAATTCAAAACGTCCAACTCATCAACCCGGAAGATTGACTATTTCCAGAGTTGGAATGCTGTAAACTCGTCGCGAAGAAGTGGCTTTACCATGCTGCCAGAGTTTGAGTAAAAGGCTTCCGACGGACAGTCTCACAAATCTTATATTAACCGTCGTGTCGACTTCTATAGGTAGGCTGGATTTTCGAAATTTCACCAGGTATGTGCCCAAAAAGGCATACAGTGTTCATGTATAACCCTTATCGCCTGTAGACTGATGACACGAAAGCACTCAAGCTTCTGAGCATCAGTATTTTTCGGATATGACTGCAAGAGTTTCAGAAGCATGCACACGGAAGACGGTGGTATACCTACTGAGAGTTACGAGGGATGTCCAACCAGTGAAGGGATGGCTGGCAAACAATGTCACGACTTATCAAGAGGAGAACGTGAGAGATCATACCTTCTTCTGCCCTCACCCGTAAGTGCATCGTACTGTTCCCAGACATACCCAGTTCGTTCATACTCCTAGATCTGCTGTTGGCCTAGTAACAGTCAAGACAATAAGATAATATACCTTGAAAACATTCATCACAACGTTTCTTCGTAGCTCCGTATAAATTTCTTTTGCGTATGCTTGATAGGGGCCCTCAACAGCTGCGTACGTCTGTACATCCACTGTCAGTTCACGACAGATCTGCGTCCAGTGCATTGGGCATACCTTATATAGGGAACTCAGGATCATGTAATTCATCTGGACCCAAATAGGACCTTTCCAGTAATTCTCCCCACGTCCGAATTCGGGATGTGAAGCCGAAAGACTACGAATACCATATGGTGACCAAAGATGATCAGGATCCCGAAGAAGATCAAGAATAGGAAGAAGACGAGGGGAATCGGGTGGGAGAAGGGAGAGCATAAAGGGGAACAGTGAAAGATAGCCTTTATGACATATGTGCTCAGACTCATCTGCACATGATCAGAGAGCATAAAATGCAGAACAGGACAATATCGCGCACCATCTGAGTCAATGCCGACATCACAGTACATACTGGCATCTTCGTTCCAGTGAAGGTCTAGGAGAGAAGGTTTGGTCAACACGATTAGGGGCCTTGAAACACTATACCATCAATATTTTCGATGATAGCTCTTTCGATTTCCTCGAAACTCTCTGCATCTTCAGTTTCCCCGATAAATTCCGCTAGACCGCGCATCGTGCGTGTGAAGAAACCCATCCAACTGATGAGGTCGATATGCAGTTCACCGGCGTGTGGTGGACCCCTTGGATAGTCATCCATTCCGCTGGTGAGGACATGCGTCTCCGAGCGCCCGCGCCATCTATATGCTTCGGTACGTGAGCGTGCTTTTCGGCCGTATTGTTTGATCTGGCCGCGCTGTGTACGACGGAACCAATCATAATGACGCCGTAGCGGAGCGTATATCGATCGCAGAAAGTCGAGGCCCTCTTTATACGAAAGGTAATGATTCCCCTCCCGTGCAGACCCCATAGCCTCTGTGAATGGAACTTGCTCGCTAGCCATTGCAAAATCCATGCCGAGATCTGCGGTGGAAGGGCCATCATTCTGCGCCACAAGACGCTCAATAAAAGCAGTAACTGCCATCGTAAGGGTAGGTGGATTGGCGAACGTGGGCACCTGGATCTGGAACTCAGATGGAACACGGCTACGGGCTTCATCGCCGAGGATTTGTTCACGAGCAACCCAACCGTTCTCATCAATAAGATCTATCCAGTCCTTGAGGATTTCGAGGCTGAGATCATTGTCCCACTGTCCAATGTGAAGTAGATGAAAGCCTTCATCCCTTAACATGAATTGAGTGAATATAGGACACCACGTGAGAGGAAATGTTACCAATAAAATCCTCTTGGGAAGAAACTACGGCTAGGTGTAGCAGTGAGTAGGGCGCGAGGTTCAGTAAACCTTGCCCCTTGTTGACTGTCTTGTCTTTGGTCTCTGTCATAATTATAATCATCTTCCTGATCCCATTCAAATGCAAACCCATTGTCGATAATTGAAGTCCCGTAGAAATAACCAATCCCTCCAAGCAGATTAGACGTAATCGCTTTGCTAAAGGACTTGAAGGCTTCGCGGTCGGACACAGTGAATGAATCAGGGGTAGGAAAACGATTTTCAAACCGATCATTAAACGACGAAACCAATTGAGGAATGCCAAAATCAATTACAGCAGCTGCCAGGGTGTTAAATCAATGTGGGAGGAGCGTGCCAACCATGCACCTACAGTCTAGCTGCTGCAGAGAACTTGCGCTGTCAAAAAATATATCAAATTGGAATTCGCCATCAAAAAACTTTTGCACAGCAAACAAGTTGCTCGCTGTGATGACTTCGTCGGGTAACTGGAGCACGAAAGATGCGTCAGGCACAGGGTCCACTTGGCGGTATGACTCCACTAAAGGTCCAGCATGCTTCAAAATACTCTGAACGATGAAATCTGCCGCAAAACGAGACGTATAAAGAGAAATTCATTATGGAGGAACGACACCAACCCTTCGCAGTCCATATTTGTCCCGGATTGACACGAAGACCCACAAAGTGAGACTTGCCCAGTTTGTGTGCGAAAGTTTCCGAGTGAGGACCGGAAGTCACGGCTTGATTATCGGCACCTGAAGAGAAAATATATCATAAGTAAGCAATCAGCTTTTCAGAGAGGCATACTGTCAATAATGCGAACGGTGAAATCGTCGAGGTCAGGCGTGGAGCCAGAAAACTCTATGGGTCCCTCAATCCCCTGGAAATAGTGAACGGGGATGACGAAGACAGGTCTAATGCACGTACATACTCATCTTCATCAGTAATCAAATCAACACCACCAAGACCTTCGAGTCCCAAGTAGAAAATTGTAGAAATCCGAGATGGATATGCTACGTGGAAGATTACTAGGCTGTACTCCCTGATACGGGTTGTGAGATACGCACCAGGCTGGATGGGCTTCCCTTTAATGCGAGCAGCCCAGCTGCCTCCGTGGTGCCCACCCGGAACCTTCAGAAACTCGGTTGTAATTTCAACATTGTTGAGGCTGTCCTTGAGGACCTGTATGCCGCCTCGACGAGAGTCAAATGTCGTCCATGTGTAGCTATCCAGTCCATCGTCTTGGTCGCATGCATGGCGTGCCTCTGAGTAATGTTAGCTGCAACACGTGAATATAACGATGTATAGCGCACTCCCAAAAGACTGGTAATTCTGCGTCCCAAACCAAACAAGTCCCGTCACGAGGGACTGGGGCAACCTTGGGCGGACACCAAAGTATAAACCTGGGCGATAAGTGCTCCAACGTAAATCTTCGGTATCATTCGCTGATAGTGAAAATATTTGAGATGGAAATAAGAACAGGAGCAGCCAAAGTAGCTGCATCGTCAATGCAGTACGTGGAGCCAATAACCTCTGAACTTTTACTAGTTTCGAATGGTCATGTGACTGGCGTCGAGCGCAGGAAATCCGTCAGGTCCACACTAATCCATCGACCATAATATTGACATTGCTAGCTCTCAGCCTGAGCATTGTCGACAGCTCGTTAACGGAGCAGAATTGAACGAGGCTGTTCAAATGGCTCACTAGAATGCGCCGAAATTCGTACTGAGCGGAGCAGTCGCACGGAGTTGAGCAGCAACAGAAAGCTCGTTTTGAGAGACCACTATATTGACTAGCTATAACCACCTATTTTGCCAACTTGGGGTTCACTAAATGGAGTCACAGTGTATTTGGCCTATGAGACAACTTCATGACAGGTCCAAGTTGCTGTGACGAACATGGCCTGTGTGTACAGACATAGCATCCAGTGAAACCTACTGTACCACTTTCTATACCGTCCCTCCACTTGGGAACATTGCTGTACGGGGCGGTGGCAATTGCATGCATACCACACAGCCTCGTCTGAACCCGATTTAGGCCTATCTGGAACACGGGTTGTGTGTAGTGGTATTGTGTGCTGTATCCCAAGGCACTATGCACACGACGGACAGCATTCCGAATCGCGGCAGCGTCATACAAGCTTTCAATAACCCAATTGCGGTTGTAATTGTGCCTGGACCTGCAGTACACTATTACTAAGGCTGGGATCTTTCACACATTGCAACCAAGCGGTAACCCTGTGATTGTTTTTGACGCATGTATTTAAGTTACAGCCAGCAGGCATGGAATGAAGTCAAATTTAACCCCGCAGAAAGGTCTAGACCCCCTTTCCATCCAACTTCATTTCGATGGACACTCCCAACGTCGCGCTAGACGGTGCCACAGTCGTTGCTGGCCCCGCATCCACTGTTAATCGTAATGAGCTCCTGAAGGAACGTAGCGACGATTTCCCAGCCAAGCTAGGCCTACTGGACCCCCGAAGGGCGCCCATGGCCAGGACTGTGGAACATGATTTCTCCAAGGCAGACTTTGCGACCGAGGACAGACCGTTTTTTGTACATATTGGCAAAGACGGCATGATCGCTGCGCTGCAGAAGCTTGATAAGCAGCTCCAACAGGTTGGGAACACGCCTCGATTCCTGCTACCTGTTACATATTAATATGACACCTTCTAGAGTGGAAGGAGTAGCTTGTTGTCCAAGAAGGTGGGTATTTGACCTCTGACATTACATTTCAGATCCTTGATCATGACATATTCCTTAGTATCCTGTCACTTGGATTGGTCGTGAAGTTCCCCCGGGGAACCTCGGTTTAATCAACCACGGTGGTCTTCCCAAGATCTTGACTCGTCCTGGCCGTTATCCTGGCTTTCCTCTTCGGAACTGGTGGACACGGGAGTGGTGCGGAACGCAAGGACGCAAGTGTCGATGAGTCAATCTAAATTTGACGTACTGATTATAACTATTTAGTATCGGATACCGCCATTGAGTTCAAGGGTTTGACTGTAGTGCAAGTTTCCCAGAACCAGGTGAACCAGAGCAAATCATAATTAAAGTTGGACTCCAGGACTAACCTCCTCGTAGGCGGCGGTAGTGTCTGATCCACAGGTCAGTTTACACCGTGATGTCGTTCATTCATGTGGACTCATCACGTAAAAACTATAGAACCGTATTTTCGTCATCAAGAATTCGGGTTTCGTTGCGTACGCAGTCGAGGGTACATACAATGTCCTCGCGATTGTTGATCAGACACATCTACAAACACCCATTAAGGATCATATAACAGGTGTCACCCTAGGGTGGTCAGTTGGTTTTGCGCAATTTTCTACTTAGTCTGACTGTTGCACAGGACCCATGAGGTCAAGATGAGGAGCCGCATTGGCACCGGAAGGGATCAAGAATATGTCGTTGCACTCTTGTTAGTAACTTCGGAATTATCTCGCTTCATTGACATAATCCCCTCACGCAGCCTAAACATTCCTGCAAATAATTGCGCAATTCTTCAACGTGGAGACGACCTCGAGTTACTTCCCGCAGGGCAACATTACATTACAAATCCGAACGTCACTCTACGTGGACTTTATACTCTTGGAGAAAGCCAGCTCGAGATGCCAACGAAAGATATGTAAGTACTGCTGACGGTAATCCTGATCAATGTCCTAATGTTGTTATGCAGCTTCACAAGAGATCAAGTTCCTGTCAGTCTACGAATTTACCTGAAATGGTGAGTAAAACATTTCGCTTCCTGATTCCTTAATTACTCATCTTTTGTAGGCAGCTAATCGAACCACTCAAAGTGAGTCTCGACTACATTGCTGCTGTACTGGTCTGATGTAGAGCTAAGCTTACAACTCACGGCTATACTACACCGTATGACGCGCTCCGTGACAAGACACAGTCGATTTTAACGCAGATCGTTGCACATCGTATGTTTTATTGTTTTCACACGATGGACTTCAATGATGTTTCGAATAGTCGACTACAGCTCGATGGTAAAACAACGCTCGCTCGGGCCAGACAATTTCGACGACGGAACAGATCCTTCGACCGTTTTTCTTGACGCCCTCCGGACTCGTGCAATGGATGAAATGCACGAAGCTGCATTAGAGTATGGCATTGTGTTGAAGGACCTCGGTAGGTTCTCCAGTTTCTTCGTAATTGCAGGTATTCATGGAATCATCATCAGCTGTCATTGACAGGCAATTCAAGGGCGAGATTGCGACTACCATGGATAAGCTTACTACTAGGGCACTTCAGGCACAAGTGGAAGCGGCCGTAAGCTACTTTTCATTTTCCACTGTTTCAACAACTGAGCCTTGTCATAGAATGTCGACAGGGAGAACTCGAACAAGGTAAAACAGGAGGAGGGAGCGTTGGCTGTCGCACGTATCAAGGCGCAGGCACGCAATGTATGTACTGAGAAATCTTGCTGCAGAACAGCATGCCTGACGTAGTGGTGTCTAAAGACGCAGGCAGATTCCGAAGCGTACAACGTTATTGCGGAAGCGAAAGCGCAGGCCGAGCGTACGAAAATCGAAGCTCTCGCACAGGCTGAAGCCATCCGTCTGACTGCAGAAGCTGAGGCGGAGGCTATTCGAATCAAGGCTGCGGCGGACTCTGAGGTCATAGACCAATTCGCGCGAGAAATGGGGATGAGACGGGTTGACGTTTCACGTATCAAGGCCTTCGGCAATAGAACAGTCTTCGTATCCCCCGATGGACCTGGGAATAATATGGGCAATGCAATGGCATTGGGCATGGCTGCGGCAATGGGGAGCGACGCACGAAAGCAATGATCTACTCCCGCAGTAACGGACAATAATGGAGAGGAACTCGGAAATAGGATGTATTTTACGGTATCTGGTCGGTATAAGTACAAAATAATGTATTTATTTGGTACCGTACCATGTCTCTTGAGTTTGAGGATTATACTTCCCCTCGACCCGAATTACACGAGGGGTAGTGAGTTTGTCAAGATAACGAGAGTCAAACAAGGTACGAAGAGAGTTCCCTGACGCATCGATGCAACATTCAACCTGGTACGAGGACTTTATAATGTACTGAGCCCATGGGGGAGGACCCCGGCTTGCTAGTGAGAGGAAGTATGCTAGTGAGAGGAAGTATACCTTTTCGGTCGCGCCTCACATAAAATAACGGTGGTGCTCTGTTGCAGCGCCTTCCCAGCCATGACCAAAGTAATCCTTCTTAGATGCATAGGTTTCAGCTTCAGAAGTGGCTTAACGCTGATCACGCCTGAGTCACAGCAAGGTCACACGTCACACTGCCAGGAGGCTTTGAAAGCCGCTGCTTCGGAGTCACTACCCTGCCTTCATCCTCAACATTGACCACGATCTGCTTTGGTCCCACTCTTCGTCAACCCATCTCGCAACATTACTTAACTGCTCCACAATGAGGTCGAAATTCAAGGACGAGCACCCATTCGGTATGACATGTTTCCTCCCCGCAGCCCGTTTGCTCACGCAAGTGGCGACTCGCAGAGAAACGCAAGCAGGAAGCCGAACGTATCAGACAGAAGTATCCCGATCGTATCCCCGTGAGTATCCGTCACCCGCAGAGCACTAAGCCAGTTACGAAATGCCTGAAACATAGGTTATCTGCGAGAAGGCAGACCGAACGGATATCCCCACGATCGACAAGAAGAAGTATCTCGTACCCTCGGTAATGTGCCTTCTCTGCGTACTGTGCGCGATGAATGTCTGATTCTGTCTATTCCGCAGGATCTGACAGTCGGCCAATTCGTCTACGTCATCCGAAAGCGTATCAAGCTTGCACCAGAGAAGGCGATATTCATCTTTGTCGACGAGGTTCTTCCGCCGACAGCTGCCCTCATGAGTGCCATATACGAAGAACACAAGTTGGTCTCCTGCCTTGATATGACTTGGAGTGAATCTAACCATGGTGTACTACAGGGACGAAGACAATTTCCTCTATGTCAGCTATTCGGGCGAGAATACGTTTGGAGAGGGGTGGATTGAACTATGAACATTTTTTGAGACGCTATGATCTGTCGTTGTACGGAAGCGTTGACTCGATAGACAACCATCAGGCAACAAGCGTACCAGAAATTTCTCCTCCGCTTAATCCATTTACATACCCTCTCATCGCTCCGCTTGCTTGCATCTGTATTTTACTTGGTGACGCCGATCCAGTTTCTTTTGTCCCCTGTCGTTCTGGTTCTTTCGAGTCACAAGCAAAGCACGTTGTATTTGAATAATTATCCATGATGCTACCGAATCTATCGTTTCGAGCGCACGGATAGTCAGGTTAACCCTTTGCTTTTTGCCGAGGCTCAGGCTCATCTCGATCCCGCCCAATGCCGGTGACCAGCGCAGCATCACTCCGATAACCTCAGGCTGTAGCAGAAGCGGTGATGTTCTAGATTCATACGCATGTAAATTAGTAGTTTGTTCCTGCAACTATTTCTTATGGTAGTGTATCTTTGCATTCCTCAGGAGCTCCGCAACACCTTTCAGCAAACGCATTTTGGAGAAGACTAGCTCTTGAAAACTATCAATCACAGATATAAAGCCACAGGCGGCACCTTCGGCGATCGGTAGCGTGGCCGAGTTGGTCTAAGGCGTTGGATTTAAGAATTTGAATCCCAATGGGCGAAAGTCCGCGCGAGTTCGAACCTCGCCGCTACCAAAAAAATATTTTTGCACCTTCCGCAAGGTCTTTCACTTGACATGTCTGTTAGTGTATAAATGTGGGATTTCGCAAAGGTTCGTTATACGACTCGTTATTTTACTACCAGGAGTTTGGACCATACAATGATATGTATTGTTGGGAAGCCCGCTACCGTGGTTCCTTACCTCGAATCGCCATTGCTGCATCGGTTTAGAACAGCTACCAACCGGTGAGCAGCACCACAGCAACGCGTAGAGGAGACACTCACCCCTTCGATATTATCCGTTCCTCCTGGACGCTGCCGCACCCTGACCAATAGGGTAGCTCAATATTGAACCCACATTAGGCAAGAACATCACGTTTACCTGCGCGTCGGAATGAACTGTTCATTCTCATCTCCATCAGAGAATAAACCTCCGATACTGCTCGTTCCTCCTGGGCCGGTGCGAACGCGTCTGCAATATCGACTTTTGAGTCAGATGCAAGACAATATTGTCATGGCGTTGCGCATTGGCACACTGACCGCGAGGGCTTGGGGACACTCGGCTGCTGATGATCAGTGGTGTCTGGCAGGGGAGCGGTGGACAAGGCGTCGTCGGGGAACTCCTCTCCGAGAAGTCGTTGCGCACCACTGTTAGCAGAGGACCCAACAGCCGACTTGGACTCTGTAGCTCCTAGGCAACAGGGTCAAAAGACGGATGATCCAGCCCATGTGGTTCTCCCATACCTTGCGCCGCCGTCGCAGCCTCCGCGCCGGGATCGGTGGTCATGTTTCCAAACTGTGCATATCCTGAGTGCGCCATACATAACGGGGTCCATCACGAACATGAAACGCGAGCGTACGTACGCGGCAGCTTTTGAATGTTGACAAAGCCCGGATCGACGGTGACGCCAGTGTATCTGACTGGAGTGCTGAACTTTTGCCGCGTCGACGTTCGCCGACAGGCCGAGCCACTTACTTGAGGAACTCTACTAGACTCCGTTTCGTGAAGACAATGTTGGTCTTGTCCCAGTCCAACATGCCTGTGGTGTGCAAAGGGTTGGGATACGGTGATGCATATGAGTGAGGATGGAGACGATGATTCACCGAGATGCATGGGCCAGTCCTTTTCTTTGGACATATCGACGGCTTGGGATGGCGTGAACCTAGGATGCAAGGGCGATTAGTGGATGGCTTTGAAAATGCTTCGCGCAGACGTACGTCGAAGACATGGGTCGAGTGGTACAACAGGGTAATAAACGTGAGGCTCGTAGCAGACGTGTTGGTTTTGGAAACCTCGTGGCGCACAAACATTTCACCCCGCGTGATCAGGACACCGAAATGGAAGTCAACTTAGGGCCCAAAGTCTTAATACGACGAGATACGGTCAGTAGCAGTAACACCTTCGTCAGCGATGGCACTGGAGTGCAGTTCAACTATGTACTAGCTCGAATCGCCGATCGGTGTCCTAATTGAACCATCATTTGCCTGTAAATCTCCAGAAGGCGTTACTTAATTTACATTCCACAGTTAAAACCTAGGTATAATAATGGCTCAGCCAATAGATTTATATAAATAAATATGAAAGCTAGACAGCTTGTAGAGACTCGAGAAACTAGAAAGCACTTGAGACCGGCTTGAGACTAGACATCATCAACGAAAACAAGAGGAAAGCATTGGCACATATACCAGAAAGCAGTACGTGAATGGCGTGATGGACGATCGACGTCTTCTGTACGTATATCAGAGGGGGTCTATCTGCTTCAGGGGAAAAGGGTGCCAGATATAAATTCAGATGGAAGCGGCATGCGTCCCGGTATACCCATGAACACAATGCAGGGAAACAGGTGAGGAGATGAATGCAATTCATGTAAATGTCACGTAAAGAATGCCTGCACTTGTGTGATAAGGACCACAAAACTCGATGGAATCGCAGAACAACATCATGTCACCGTGGAATGTCTCCTCCCATTGAAATATCAAAATCATCGGGATCGAAAGACAATGACTCAAAATGAAGAGAACTGAGCCTCATCTCAAAGTCGAGGTCGCCGAGGCGACGTGGGGTAGAGAGGTAGTCATCGCGATAGGTGCAAGATGTTTCATAATACCGCGATACAAGCTTTCGTTCTGCACTACCGAGTTCGATGAAGTGTGCATCCGCGAATATGTCTTCATCCATAGGGGCGTCAGAGTAATCGGGTGACGCCGTGTAAGTGGAAGTCGACGGCATGGAGCCACTAGGAGTGGAGGAAGAATATGAAGTTGTTGCAGTAGGCGTTGAAGCGGGAACGTCCGGTGGCGAGGCACCAAAAGAGAATAGTCGGTGAAGTTCTCGGACAGAAAACTTGGTGGTTGGCTGCTTTTTCTTCATGGAAGTATTGGGGGATATTGGTCTGTGAATCACTGGAATACTTGGGACCTCGGTGAGGGGCGGATTCGTGTCGTTGCACCTGGGGTGTGACAGGGACGAAGCCGCGGGCGAAGGGATACAGTGCGCCTCAGCCGATGCTACCGGCGAAGCTACGCGGGGAGTGAACAGCGGCTCTTGTTGCAAAGGTTTCGTATGATGGAAGATCTGCGAAAGCGACCGCGACGCGGCTCGCGAGAGGGAGCGCTTCTTGGCGGGTGTGGTGGGGGGGGAACGACGCTCCATCCGGTCTTGTTGTGGATGAATCTGCTCTTGCATCCCCTTGAAAATCCCAGGCATGCTTTCGCTCGACGTCCAAAGTTCCTTTACATGGGTCCTGTGCGAACTCTTGCCGACATTCTTGATTGAATGCAAGGCTTTGCTTGCTCGGGCCCTGAGGGTCTTGGAACGCTTAACGTTGGTATTCTCCCGCGTGTCCGTGGGTGACTCTCTGGCACGCTTCACCTTCACCACTTCGATGACATCCGAGTCTCTCCTTCCCGCCTGGGATGGCTTGTTTTCAATTATCTTGATGGCTTCTGGTCGTTGCTTCTTCTCGAGCTTCTTCGACATGGGAACCCTCGGTCTTGGTCGGTGAACAGAAGTACGACGAGTAATAAGGGTGGGCACATCATGATCGGATTCTTGCAAAAGGTAGGGAACGTCGAGAAAATGAATGTCGGGATTAGAAGGCATGTCACCTGGCTGTTCGTCAGCATCGAAACAGCACCATGGTGGATTATCCTGCTGTTCTTCTTCTGGCGGGATAACAAAAACATGGGGCATGCGAAAGTTGAACGGCCGGGCCAAAGGTCTCGTCGATCGAGGTGTGGAGTTGTCCGAGTTCGAGATAAGTGGTACCATAATGGTGAAACGATATCTCAAAAAATAAAGAGCGACTAAAAGGATGCCGAGACTGAGAAACAAGAAGAACAGGAGTTGAAGCAGAACGCTGCTCACCAAAAGAAACACCTGAACAACCACAACGACGACCGTGACAGAAACAAAAGGCCAGCCGCTAGCGAGTTCAACCGTGCTAACATAGATTCCTTTTATGGATGCTTGATCAATCCACGCTACACGTGACGCACTCAGGCCGCGCACAGCAAGCGGATACTCGTCTGCTTGCTCAGACCATGGCGAGGAGCATGCAGATCACATTCTTGGGAACGTCCAGTGGAGGTGGCCCTTCACCTTCGCGCAATTGCTCGAGCCTTGGTTCGTCCGGCCGTTCCAATTTCCTGCGCGACAGCTTGATGGAGACATTTCAGTTGCAAACGTCATCGGCGATGGGTCATTATGGAGTACGCGGCACATGGACCGACTTACGCATACCTCGGTTTACGCTCATTATAGTGGTGGACTGTGCAGAAGGCACAACGCGTCAATTCCATTTTCAGCCTCGCGATAGTGGCAAGGAGGCGCTCCGAGCACAAAGAGTCACTAAGCTCTTTGTCACCCACATGCACGGTACCAAATCTGGTTTCAATCAGAGCATCGTTTGACATGGTTCACCCCTGTTTCAGCTGACCACGTCATGGGCATAGTACCTTTCTTGCGCCATATACTCTCCCCACCACCCGTCAAGGCTCCCCCTCCCGCGAAACCTGTATGTGCTTTACATTTGGAAAGGCTAGTATATCTCAGATATAATAATAATAATATTATGTTCCATGAAGCCGCCTCGGATTGACATTTATGGCCCGGCTGGCCTACGCACCTTTGTCCGCTCTGTCCTTACTATGACCTTGACCAAGACTGCAGACACGTATGCGGTGCACGAACTACTTACATCTCAATGTCCAAGAACACCTTGCGATAGCACATCCCTACACTCTAGTGAATGCCCGGGGTCGGATGTTTTATGCGACAAGCGTGGGTTCTGGCATGCTTTCACTGCAGCCCGTGGACGTCTCGGAGATATCGTAGTCGATGCAGGGCCTATCTCCCACCGGGGTCAGTATTGACGATAACTGATTCGAGTGTCACACGGCTCAAAAACGGACAAATTTAGATCCGTGTATCGGGTACATCATTAGAGAGCCAGATTTTCCTAACCGAAAGCTTGCTATTCTAGGGGATACTTATGACGCCTCGGCTATGGAGGCTCTTCTCAAGTTTCCCCCACCCTCACTTCTGATACACGAAGCCACGGATGCATGTATACCCACCTCTGTGGATCCGCAGGCGCGTCGGAAGGGGAAAGAGGTGGAAGAAAAAGTATTGACAAGGGGACACTCGACACCGAGGATGGCGGGGGAATTTGCGAAGCGTGTCGGCACTGAACGGTTGGTGCTGAATCATATCGGGAGCCGGTAAGTAGATATGCCTTGCCTGTTCAGGAGAGGTGTAACGGGGTTGATTGTGGACAGATTCCCTGCACCGAGGCAAATGAAAAATGAGCGTGATGTCCGGTTCGCAGTGATTGATGAAATTTCGCGACAGGCAAGCGAGGCATGGGGGATGGGACATGCCCAGGTTGCATTTGATTTCATGAGAGTGAGCATACCAGCGCCATCGGTGTCTGGGATGCAAGTAGAAGAAGGGGGTATAGCCATGGAGGACGATGTGTGCGATGGAGCGGTCGGTCGCGGGGACGATGGGAGAGGACGGGGGGATGCGGGGTAACGGCGGTGGGGAATGAGTGACGGCAAGAAGCAGGAAGCAGTGCTGGTGTACGAGACAGGGCTGGTCGGACACAGGTCGGGGAGATCGTGGTCGTGGTCGTAGTCGTGGTATTTGTACATCTTTGGGGGGTCACAGGGCCAAGCCAAGTGGGGGATCGGTCAGTGCGCTCAGCCAGGCTGTCGTCGCCCCTCCTTCTCACCCACCACCTCGATATCCCCCCGTGTCTGCGTCCCTGTCCCTCGCGCTTCGATCGCCCCACAGCTCGCCCACATCGCCACCCTGATCCAACACCAATCTGCCCCTCCTCTCTCCCGCCATCTCCCCTCCTCCAGATGGCCTCCAACGCACCAATAAACGGCGTCAAATTGTCACGTGAGTATTTTCCTCCCCATTGTCTGTCCTCCCTCCCCTCGGTCCCCCCACATCCATATATGGTCTACCCGCCCGCTTCTTCCGTCATCTTCTTCCCGTTTTCTTCTTCCCTCATTCTGCTCTCTCCCGCTCCCCGCACCCATGGAATCCGATCCTCACCCTATAAATCAACTAGCCATCGACGACCCCCACAGGATCGTCAAAGTCGTCGCTTCAGACGGAAAGACCAGCGAGCAGCGCGAGCTTGCCTACACAAATTGCAAAGTCATCGGCAATGGCTCCTTTGGTGTCGTGTTCCAGGCAAAACTCCTCTCAGACTCGTCCAAGAACTCTGAAGAGATCGCTATCAAGAAAGTCCTCCAAGACAAGCGCTTCAAGGTACCTTTTTTTTATTTTATTTCATGGGTTTTTTTTTTCTTCTTTTTTTTTTTTTTTTTTTTTTTTTTGTGAAAAAAAAGACGGCCCTTTTCTGACTGCCTCGTGCTGACCCACCCTGGTTCCGCCTAATAGAATCGCGAACTACAAATCATGAGACTCGTCTCTCACCCAAACGTCGTCGACCTCAAAGCCTTTTTCTACTCCAACGGAGACAAGGTTGGCTTAAACGCCGCATCATCTCGCTAGTGATTCACCTCCGCTTCAGAAGGACGAGGTTTATCTCAACCTTGTGCTTGAATATGTTCCCGAAACCGTCTATCGTGCTAGTCGTCACTATTCCAAACTCAAGCAGCCCATGCCTGCCCTGCAAATCAAACTGTACATGTATCAACTGTTGCGCTCCTTGGCTTATATTCATTCTGTTGGCATCTGTCATCGTGATATCAAACCTCAGAACTTGCTGTTGAACCCCGCTACCGGGGTTCTGAAGCTATGTGACTTTGGGTCAGCAAAGATCCTTGTGGCGGGCGAGCCCAACGTCAGTTATATTTGCTCGCGGTACTACCGCGCACCAGAGCTCATCTTCGGGGCAACCAATTACACGACAAATATTGGTGAGTTGCACCGAGACTCGATGTCGCGCGCTTGATGTATCTCCGTGATAGACATATGGTCGACGGGTTGCGTCATGGCCGAGCTGATGTTGGGACAGCCGCTCTTTCCCGGTGAGAGTGGGATCGATCAGTTGGTAGAGATTATCAAGGTTCTCGGCACGCCGTCGCGAGAACAGATCAAGACGATGAACCCAAACTACATGGAACACAAATTCCCGCAGATCAAACCCCATCCATTCAACAAGGTCGGCTGGTTTGGACGTCCTGGTGCGCCACGTGTCTGATCGCATGTTGCAGGTCTTCCGGCCGCGCACCGCGCCAGAGGCGATAGATTTGGTCGCCAAGCTGCTCGAATACACCCCCGGGGCGCGGTTGAGTGCAGTGGAAGCCATGGTGCACCCGTTCTTTGACGAGTTGCGTGGGGAGGATGTGAGGATGCCCAACCAGAAGGAGTTCCCACCTCTGTTCAACTTTACGCGAGAGGGTAAGTCGGGCAGCGCGTGGACAAGGACGGGAGGCTGACGGCAGAATGTGCAGAGCTGTCTGTGCGGCCCGAGCTGAACCGACAACTCGTACCACCACACTGCATACCCGAACTGCGCTCACGGGGCATCGATCTGGACACGTTCGAGCCGATACCGTTGGAGCAGCTGAGGATCACGCTGGACTGATGATTCCGCAGCGGAAAGGAATACGGGAGGAGTGTTTTATCTGATGTGTGCGTATAGTATGGTATGAGGTGCGAACGAGGGGGGGGGGCCGTCGCTGTATTGTTAGTATCCACACTTCGCGGGAGTGCACTCAATGTGGCTGTGCGATTGCGCGAACGAGGGTGGTGAGACGAAACTCGCGCCATGTCGCGTGCGAGTCGATGGATCCACAACTTGGCCTCGACCTGTATCATGATAAGTACCATGTCCCCGCCAAACGCGGGGCCGTACCAGTGTGACACTCTCCCCGCGCCTCGCTTGTCCATGTCTTCCTCGCTTATGGCCCCCCGGCCATCTCCGCCTTCTCAAGCCGCGCTGCAGCCCACCGCCCCCCCACCGATGCTGCCCCAGCCCGCCCAGCGCAAGCTCTGTGTCCGCCACCAGCGCATGGCCGATGAGGGCACCAATCTCAAGCTCCAGCAGGTTTGTCCCCCGACCCTCGTCCACCTCCCGCTGATCGGCCCCCGCAGGCCCTCGATGCCCTCCCAGAAGGCGAGCGGCAGGTCGTCAACTCCATCTGGTCCAATTTTTCTTCCTCTTCCCACGCCAGGAGGGAGCTCATTCTCCAGGGCATCCTCACCATGTGTTGCTTTTCCCAGCTCTCCCTTCTCACGGAGCAGCTTGGCCACCTCATCCGAATAGATCCCTTTACCGCATTCCCTCGCGAAGTGTCGTTCAAGATCCTCGCCTACCTCGACGCCACCTCCCTCTGTCGTGCTGCCCAGGTCTCTAGGCATTGGCACAGCCTCGCCGACGACGACGTCCTCTGGCGCGAAATTTGTCAGCAGCATATTGGGCAAAAGTGCCTCAAGTGCGGCTGGGGCTTGCCCATACTGGAGCGCAGGCGTCCACTTCGTCCCAGCTCAACGTCCCCTTCGCCAAAGCGGAGGCTCGAATCTACCCAGCCCTATCTCGATAGACCTTTGAAGCGGCAGAGGTCCGACGGTCGCTCTCCTCCACGCGATCGGTCGACTGCACCGTTTTCTTCTCCCGGATCGACCTCTACATCGCCATTCCCTGGTTCGAGCCCCCAGCCCGCCGATCTCCTTGCCTCCTATGCCAGCATACCTCCAGAGACGATAACCCGTCCATGGAAGGATGTCTACAGCGAGCGCCTGACCATCGAGCGTAACTGGCGCCGCGGTCGCTGTCTCGTCCGTACACTCCGGGGTCACGCGGATGGCGTCATGTGTCTCCAGTTCAGCGAAACCCTCCAGCACCCATCCTTTCCCATCCTGATCACAGGCTCTTATGATCGCACGGTACGCGTGTGGAACCTCGAATCCGGTCTCGAGGTCCGTTGCCTCAGGGGCCACACAAGGGCCGTGCGGGCCCTCCAGTTTGACGAGGCAAAGCTGATCACGGGGAGCATGGACCACACCATTCGCGTGTGGGATTGGCGCAAGGGTGAATGCATACGTACGCTCGAGGGACATACCGAAGGTGTCGTCTGTCTCAATTTCGATGCCAACATCCTGGCCAGCGGCAGTGTCGATTCGACCGTCAAGATATGGAACTTTTGTACCGGAGAGGCATTTACCCTCCGCGGACATCACGATTGGGTAAACGCCGTCAAGTTGTGGGATGCCCACGGGGACACGAGTCTGTCTCCCAAACAGTGTCAATCCACTCTCAAGATCGACATGGGCAAGATGCTCTTTTCTGCTTCCGATGATGGAACTATCCGGTTCTGGGATC
>JBBPKE010000090.1:19248-29768 GCA_038089095.1 Tylopilus orsonianus | reverse complement strand
TCGTATTATGGACAAGAGATGCGCACCTGCATTTCATTCCCTAGGTCCTCAAAGAGAGCATCTTCGGTGCCCTGGCCAAAACGAGTAATATGCACGGTCGCATGGCCATACTCGCGATGGTCACACTTGACGACCTGACCCCCGAGGTTCCACGCGATTTCCTGTTAAAATTTATGGATGGAATGCAGTGCGTGAGGCTGCCAGATGCAGTGCGTGAGGCTGCCAGTTGCAGGCGACGAACTTGCAACCCATAGCAAATTCCAAGAATCGGAATATCAGCTTCAAAGATCGCGGGGTCGGCATGTGGCGCGTCGGAATCATACACGGAGTAAGGTGATCCCGAAAGGATAATGCCTTGTGGCGGGTTTCCGATCCGTAATTTCGCCTCGACCCGTGGAAAGAAATGATGATGCATACCTTTGGGCTTAAAATGGACGTCTTTGAGGAGAGTTGTACAGGGCATCAGCTCGGCGTAGACTTTCAGTTCGCGGCATCTCCTCGTGATCAGATGGCTGTACTGGGGAGTTGATGGCAGGATTAGCGTATGGTCACCGAAGAGTAATATGAGGAGCTTCAAACCTGCGATCCAAAGTCCAAGATCAGGATTGTATCAAACTGATCGTGAATTTCTGCCATCAAAAAGTGAACGGAGAACGTGGTGTGGAGGGTGTACCAGGAGAGGTTTCCGACACTTCCGAAATGATTGAATCGGGGTCGGCTCTCGATTAGTTAGTCACGTGTATTTCCATCTTTTTTTTTTGGACAAGTGATATATAAGTAGCAACTGAAAACGTCTAGTCCTACTTAAGGTGGCTGGGTTCTCCAGAGCGTGGTGGGCTATGCCGTCGAGTTGGGCGTATCGTGTATGCGTCCGGTGGTGTTCCTACCTTGATGGAGGTAGTGATGGTAACAGAGGGGGGGTAGCCGGTGCTCAGGCGTGTCAGTTTTCCTCGTCCTTGCCCATGATTGTGGTACAAATTCAAGGAGCCCCCCGTGTATTTCCTTCTTTATCCACTGCTCTTCCCAATCCTCTGAGAGAACCGTCAGTGTCAATGTTGCCGCAAGGAGTCGAGGCCAGGTGGACTCCCCTCGATACAACCCTCCAAGTGGGCGCGAATCCACCAAACTATGGCGCAGTGCTGGCATTCCGCCTTCTCACCTTCGATTCTTGTATTCCAGTATAGCCCCTTGTAGCCTTCAAGGCGACGACACTGCTCCTCACCCCATGTATTCACTGTTATATTTACTTACGTCCCGACGTACAATCATCTTTACATTCGTACCAACACCAACGCACAACGAGACATGACCAGGTCTCATTTTGCTGCCAAGTCACAAACTGTTTTTTTTTTTTTTTTTTTGGAAAATGCCGCTTCACTCGGGAATCGTACTGTTCAACCTAAAGTCCCTGCTACTCGCCCCAACCGAAAACGTGATCGTCCCATTCGGCCTCGCCCAGCCCTGTCGAACGACGTCCCAAATGGACAGGTCGTACCGCGACAGCGTGATCGACGCTTGACTGGTCTGACCGGGCTCGAGCGCGATGTTGGTGAAACCCTTGAGAATCGACGGCGGTTCCATCGCCGAAGGCGGGTGGTGCAGGTACAGTTGTGGGACCTGAAACACGACGCATAGGTGAGTCGAGGGTCGAACGTGCATGGGATGAACCAACCTCTCCACCGTAAAGCGAGCCCGTGTTTTGGACGTTGAACGTGACCTGGTATGCGGGCATGTGGAGCCTGTGCAGCAAATCAGTATCGAGAATCCCTATTGGGCAATTGTTTTTTTTTTGTAGGGGAATGCTCACCAGAGCGCAGTAGAAGAACCCTCCGCAATCGGAGTTGCCCCTCCATTAGCCCAGTTGTCAATCAACCAAATTTCAGCGTTGTCCATGGGTTCAACTTCCTGTATCTGGAGATCGGAATACTCAAATGTCGTGTAACTCAACCCAAAGCCAAATTCGTAGCGCGGGGTAATATTTTTCTGTGTCGCATGTCAGGTGAGGGTTTACAACACTAAGATCAGAACAATTGGATAGCTCACATAGTCAAACCATCGATAGTCGATGTAGAGCCTGTATAAAAAGTGAAGGCACTCGTCGCAAACCTTGAATGGTTTAATGAACTTACCCTTCGGTATAGTTGATTGCCAAAATATCTGTCGCATCACCACCAAAGTCGGGCTGAGCGGGGTAATCTGAAACGTTCTTTGCGATCGTGTACGGTAGCTTTCCAGATGGGTTCCAGTTCCCGTAAAGCACGTCCATGATCCCATTTCCAGCTTCGTTCCCTCCCAAGCTTGCCCAGAGGATCTAAATCGATCACATCTTATCTGTTAAGCAGTGTCTCATAACGGAGTGCGAGTGAGGGGACTGACAGCAGTGACATTTGGATGTTCAACCCAAGGCTCGAGGATCAATGGACCGACACTGTTCGTAACAACAATCGTGTTGTTGTTCTGAGCCGCAACAGCGAGGACGAGGTTGTCGCCATTGTTCCAAGCCGTTAGGTTCTGCCGATCACCAGCGTTCCCATCCACAGTGATATAGCCCTGTGTCGAGGTCAGTGACGTGTTCGAGAGGTAAACCGTTCCCCCACCTCTCCAGAGTCTGAATTTATGAAAACGATTGCAACTTCCTTGTCAACCGCATATGTTCCAGCAAGGTCAAGATCCCAGTCTTCAAAGTCCCAAAACACGCTGGTTTGGTCCAATCTTGCGCGTGCCTGGATGGCCTCATAAGGCTAAGTCAAGCGGTCAGACGAGTTTAAATTTACATTGGAGACCATCACCCGAGGGGATAACTCACAGAAATCAGATACGTGAAATTGTCAGTCCTACACGCACTTGTCAACACGCGCACAAATAATACCAATTAGAATAATATCAGGAAACGTACCCAGAGCCCCACCCCATGGCCAGAATCCCGCTCGGGTTGCCACCTTGGTCGACATACTCGTTTGGCCCGGACGTCGGCGGTGCAGCGTCGCTGCCCACGAGGACAATGCTCCTGGGCTGGTTTAATGGCAGCACACCCTCATTCTTTAACATGACTATACCACCTGCTGCAATCTCCCGCACGACCGTGGAGTGGTTAGCCTGAACATTGACATAGGGGTTCGTCTCGGGGTCATAAGGGTCATTCATATTGAAAGATACGGGCGGGTAATCCTCGTCTTGATGTAAATAGTACCACGCGGCGGTGATACGTGTTGCCATGTCATCCAGACGGGCCATTGAAATGGTGTCATTCATGACGAACGCAGTGAGATTGGCGCCAAAGTAGGAAGAGGTTGTGGAATTCTCGCCCATGTAGACCGCTCCCGGCATAGTCATCTGCAAAGGTCGTCAACACGTGCGCACGGAACCGGGGCTCGATACTTGCATCAAGGCCAGCAACTGCACTCAAGGTCGCCATCGTGGCCGCCCAGTCAGACATTACGTCTGTATGCCAATCCCATTGTTTAGCTTCGATCCTATGATTAGCAAGTGAATCTGCTCACATCCTTGGAATCCAAATTCGCGCTTCATCATGTCATTCAAAGTCTTGTTGTTGTTGCAAGCGTACGTGTCATTAACCAAGTCTGTATCAAAGTATCACGACCAGTCAGATAACGGCAATTAACAGCATAACGATAGAATCAAATGACTCAACTGTAACTACACATGATTGCAGACACGCCAGCCATGACAGAGCGCATGAAAGGTTGAGCATATATCTCGTGTTCAGTTCTATCATCAACGTTTGAAGACTCTTGAGTTCTCTTCCACTCTTGTTCACTGTTGAATAGCCACAGCAGATGATGGACCAGGGTTATAAACCAACACAATCACGATTACGCACTTGTTAATGTAATGTTTGGCAGTGGCCTGTACACCACCTGCCTGCATGCCAAGGACGGTTTCGTACGCAGCCTCCCCTGAAAGGAATGGATCAGCGCCAAACCCTTCCCAGTTCCGGCCGCCTTGAGGGATACGGCCCATGTTCATCATCGGGCCAAGCGCAATGTTGGCACCCTTCCCTTTGAATTCTTGGCCCATGTAGAGACCTCGAGTTCGCATCAGTGCGCGATTCCATCTGAAAGGATTGAGGAATAAGCGAGTGACTCTTCAAGGATTGAAAAAGGACATACGTAGATGCGGTAGTGATGCCTGCGGGGAAAGATGAGACATCAGCCGCATATCGTACGCCCAGCGGCGAGTCCTAGTCACACAAAGTCGGTCAAGCAGGTCTAACAGATAAAAAGGATGGAGAGTGATTACCTCGAGGCATAGTCCAGGAAAGTCTCCCACGGGTCCAATGTTACCCACACATCTACCATTTATACCAGTGGTCAGATTCACTTTGTCCCAAAGGGTGAAGTTTGCGATCTTTGTTCCGTATCAGGATGCGAAATGAAATTGCGATCCAGCATTGGAATTGTGATGAAATTGTGATAGGAAAGGTTAGATTTCCAGCGCGATCGACCATGAGAGGCACGTAAACAACTCGAGAATGGAAACTTACGAGTGCTTGGGCCTTTGCATGTGCCGCTGCCCAAGCGGGTCCGAAGTCGGGAACAATTTGGGGATCTGGGGTGACCGGAGGGGGATACCAAGGATCCGTGGCGGGGTAAACCGGTGGATCAGGTGAAGTTGAAGGCGTCGGGAAGGGGCTAAACGGGTACTCCGAAATAGGAAGAGTGAGTGGCCCCGTCTCAGTGGCTAGGTACGAAGTAGAGCTAAGAGATGTTGTCGACAGCGACGACGACGAAGTGGCTGTTACACTCGAACTAGCGCCACTTGTGAGCGTAGTGGAAGCAGTCGGAGCTGAGAAAGAAGAGGCAGACGTGGCACTCGAGGACTGCGCTGCAGCGAAGGGCACCAGAGGTAGCAAGAGCGAAAACAATTCGAGAGATCTCATCGTGACGAGAGATTTTCCCGGAAAGCCACCAAGTGGTCGTCACTTTAAACGATTCGTCTGCCCATGACTCATTCTTTTCGCTCCCCGCCTTCATCTAATTGTAGAACAGCGACTGAGTCGCAGAACCCACCGTCAAAGTCCTGTAGTGTAAAGATTGTAGATGAACGGCGGGAAAACCTCGGTGGACGACAGCCGCGTCTTCACCCTGCAGGTGAAGGTTGAGCACCCATGGGTATTACAGACACACACGAAAGCCAATTAAACAATCAACATGGGAAGTAGAAGTCA
Source organism: Tylopilus orsonianus (assembly GCA_038089095.1). Lineage (NCBI taxonomy): Eukaryota > Fungi > Basidiomycota > Agaricomycetes > Boletales > Boletaceae > Tylopilus > Tylopilus orsonianus. The sequence goes on along the minus strand of JBBPKE010000090.1, from coordinate 24,580 downwards.
GGTGCGGGAGTGTCGGGCATCCGGAATACTCGACTACGGAGGTTCTCTGAGACGGAGATAAGTAAAGGACAAAGGACAAGAGTAGCAGAGACCTGTGATGACGGCCAGCGATCACTAGCGCCGCGTGACCACCAGTTCAGCGCAATCAAAAGCCGACGTGGGCGTCAACGTGACGGCTAACGGATAATTAAGGAAGGGCCTGTCGTTAAACATATAACTTGAGCTCGGATTTGGACTTGCATCCACGGAGATACCGAGTGCAGGAACCAGAGCGGGAACATGTACAATGAATGGGAAAGGTTACAAGCCTCGTGGACGATTCCCAGACTCTGCAGCGTGTCGATGGAGTGAAAAAGATCAGCAGACTTGAGCGGGGTCAGGGCCTAGGTAGATAAAAACGGGAGTGCAAATATGACGTGATGGCAGCTGCAAGTCATGTGGCCCAAATTGCCTGACCTTTGTGTGCCGTTCAATTGGAAGTTCACGCGTTCACGAGCCCACACGTATGATCTCCATCAAGGATGAAGGCTGCAGCCACAAAACGGAGCAATTTATCCCTTGGCAAAGTGAACAACTGTTCGCAACGTAAAGTCACTACCGCAGCAAGGATTTCAAAATCAAGGGGCGCGTTGACAACACGTGCTGAGCCATGGGAAGTCTTGACGAAAATAACCAACCACGGCGAGCTGATGGAGATTAATGGGAGGGCCGTTCAGCATATAGCTGTACATTTGCCCAAGTCATAACCCAATGGGTAGTTCGACGTGAGAACGTAAGATTACTGCGGCGATAGACAAGACAACACGATGCCGATGCAGCCCGTTTCCGAGCTGGGCGCTGCTTGTGTAATCGACGTTTGGAATCAGCGAACCCTCTCCGTGCAGTTTACTGGCAAGATATTTACCAAAGGCCAACGTTATGTGCCTCTGGCAGTAAAAGACGCCTTGGACGAGCGGGGTCCGTCCAGTGCGCCCCGCCTTTTCACTTTTAAATTCCCCCACCAAACGGGCTGCCACGTGACTGACGGTCGACTGTCACCTCCGAGTCGACGCGGCGGCTGTATGTCGGCTGGCGTCGTCTTATGGGTCTACTTGCTGCATGTATCTATAGGGACCTGCAAAATCCCAGCTCCACGAACGTCTTGCACGCCCCAGCTCCCCTGAAAAGTGCCCCGGTGACCATCGGATCTCGACGATCATGCTTTTCCAATTTCGATTCGCGGGCGACGTTCTTACTGGCGCTGGCGGGGAACAATGCCGCGCCAAGCGTCATGTCATTTACGCGACTCTCGTCATGGGATCGCTTCTCCAATGATCGGATTAACTCCCTTAAATATGCCCGAAGCGAAAACTGAGAGGTTGACCGACCTGCCGGTTACGCCCACAACCTGATGGCGCTGTTCCTTCTCCTCCCGTTCTTGCTGCTGCCCCATTTCACCCCGTGTGGCGCCAGCTCTTCTGCGCCATCGAGTGCGACCCCTTCTGTCTCTTCCAGCGTCACTTTATCGAGTTTAACACCCTCCGCTCCTTCCATTGTGCCAAGTTCGTTTGCTACCTCAACACCTCTGCCTTCATCCAGTTCCAGCCCGGGCTTTTCTGCTACAGCATCGAATTCAACGCCCAGCGCCCCAACTGGGCCCCTTGTTATTCCAACTTCAACATACCTCTTCACCCCATTCCCCACACCTACCCTCTTGCCAGAACCACCAGTCTTCCCTGAGACAGATCCGTTATACCCTCCCCCTGTCAGCCCTGACCCAGTAATCGTCCCCGACTTTGCTCCCGCGTGGTCCGTTGCATACTCCAAGGCACAAGCATTGGTTTGTGCTGCTTCTTCTCATTTCTGTTCTCAAACTAAACTTTCTCATTGACCATTTGCCAATCCCATCTTTGTTCTTCTGTGATAGATATCCAACTATACAGTCGAGCAAAAGGTTAATGTGACTACTGGTGTCGGTTGGCAAGATGGCCCTTGTGTGGGCAATATTCCTCAAGTTGTTGACTTCCCCGGTCTCTGTCTCCAGGTAAGTTGACCCGTGGTATCGTCCGAGGCCCTCTCTTCTTAGGATTCGAACAGGACTCGCCACTTGGAGTTCGCTTCACGGATTTAGTTACCTCGTTTCCTGCCGGTATAACTGCTGCATCCACGTGAGTAACTCTGGCCCAGGTTCACCCTTTGGATCTGAAATTTGCTGTTCTAGGTGGAACCGTGCTCTGATCCGAGCACGCGGACTCGCGATGGGGCAGGAATTCAAGGCCAAGGGTGTCAATATTGCACTCGGCCCTATGATGAACATGGGACGCGTTGCCCAAGGCGGTCGTAACTGGGAAGGCTTTGGTGCTGACCCGTTCCTTACTGGAGAAGCCGCGTACGAAACTGTCCTTGGTTTGCAAGCTGGTGGTGTCCAAGCCACCGCCAAGCACTACATTAACAAGTTGGGTTGACCCAGAATTACCGCGGTTATTTTTTGTTTACTCTGTCCACCGCAGCGAGCAGGAGTATATGCGTACCCAGGAGTCATCCAATGTAGACGACCGGACCCAGCACGAAATTTATGCGCATCCATTCATGCGTTCTGTGATGGCTGGTGTCTCCGCGGTCATGTGTAGCTACAGTCAGTGACAGTCCCCTCGATGTGGTCTGAATCCTGACCTCTCATCGAGATCTTGTCAACAACACGTATGCCTGCAACAATAACAAGACCTTGAATGACATACTCAAGAGGGAGTTTGGTTTTCAGGGCTGTAAGCACATTTCTTGCAGTACCGTTGAATTCATGTGCTGAGATGTGGAAAGTTGTCATGTCGGATTGGTCAGCTACCATGAACACACTGTCGGCTGTCGATGGTCTTGACGTTGGTTCAGTTTCACCACCCGCTCTAGAATGCTCAATAATGCCAATCTCATAGATGACCATGCCTGGAGACATCACTTTTAACTCTGGCACCTCTTACTTTGGTGGGAACTTGACTGCATATGTACAGAATAACATAATCTCGTTGGCCCGTCTGGACGACATGGCCACGCGTATTGTGGCTGCATGGTACTACATGCACCAGGATCAAGATTATCCTCAGACAACCATCGATGCCTGGAATATCAATGACCCCATAAACCAACAAGTCAATGCTGAGAGCGATCACATGAAAGTCGTTAGGGAGGTTGCGACTGCTGGGATCGTTTTGCTCAAGAATGAGAATGCATTGCCTTTGAAGAAGCCTAAGAGTATGGTTTTGGTTGGGAGCGATGCCGCACCGCCTGTGTCCGGTCCCAATGAGTACCCAGACCAGGGCGGTGATCCAACCGGGGTTTTAGCCATGGGCTGGGGTTCCGGGTAGGTATAATGCTTCAACTCGATGGTATCCAGCTGCTAACTTGACTCAAAGAACGGACAGGTTTATGTATCTTGTATCTGTAGGCTCAACAACCCCACTCGAGACGTTTACTTTATTGCTGACCTCGCGTAACATTAGCCCTATGAGGCCATCCAAGCCCGTGCCAGGGCTGATCAGACCATCTTCTCGTGGGACTTTGACAACTGGGACCTGAGCAGCGCTGCAAGTGCCGTCGTAGACCAGGAGGTCGCTATTGTGTTTGTAAACTCTGATTCTGGTGAGGTACGGTATCAAAACTTGGCCCGTTTGCTCGCGGCTGATTTCAGGCGTAGGATTATATCACGGTCGATGGAAATCAGGGTGACAGGAAGAACTTGACTGCTTGGCACGAGGGAGATCAACTTATCCTCGCTGTCGCCGCCCAAAACAACAATACCATCGTCGTTACGAACAGCGTTGGGCCTCTTATTCTTGAGCCTTGGGTTGAGCATCCCAATGTTACTGCTGTCCGCGTTCCTTGATTCGCATCCGTCTCTATTGTCGCTGACCGACTGGTTTAGATCGTCTGGGCTAGCCTTGGTGGAAACGAAGCTGGCAATGCAATCGCGGACATCTTATACGGGGATTGGAATCCATCTGGACGCTTGCCGTACACGATCGCAAAGAACGCCAGTGATTACTCGGCGCAACTCACCTTGGGTGGCGGCGGGACTGAAATCCTGCCAATCAATTATACCGAAGGGTATGTTCTTTGACCCGTCTACCCGACAGCAAATCATACTCATCGAACTGTATAGTCTTTACATTGACTACCGCTGGTTTGATGCTGTGAGTGAACACACATCAAGAGTCGACATTTCTCATTTGATTTGTTAGCAAAACATCACCCCCCGGTATGAGTTTGGCTTCGGTTTGAGTTACTCGACCTTTGAGTACTCTAACCTTGCGATCACCCCCATTGCCTCTGCGGATGTCCCAGAGACAGAACTCATTGAAAACTGGGCTGCGGGAGGTGCCACGCCTATCGCTGAGGGTTCGACTACGGCACTATGGTAACTCCCCTCAATAAATCACGCTAGAGAACGGTACCCCTGACCATCCCTGCTCACTGCCAGGCTCCACATGCCTGCATTCCAGGTGACATTCGATGTCATGAACACGGGCAATTACTTTGGTGGAGAGGTCAGCCCACGTTGCCTTTCTCATCAGGCTTGATCCAACGGGCTTTCGCACTGTCCTTTTTAGATTCCCCAACTCTACGTACACCACCCTTTGTCTGCCAACGAACCGCCCTCGGTCCTGAAAGGGTTTACCAATATCGAACTCCAGCCCGGTCAGACGGGTGAGGCCTCGATCACGCTTTCGCGGTACGACCTCTCCATCTGGGACGTCGTCCGTCAGGGATGGGCCAAACCGAGCGGTACGATTACGTTCTCGGTTGGCGCGAGCAGCAGGGACTTTAGACTGAATGGAACCATTCCTATGTGAGGCGGGCAGGAAGCGGACTAGACTCGCATCTGATACCCCAGACATGGACCCACGCACGAGGGAGACATCGTGATGTGAATGGACAAGCCATGTTTAATTGGGTCCTCGCGATCAAACATAGTTCTGATACAGTGTGAAAAATGAAAATGTTTGGCCTCTCGGCATGTTTACCTTTTGTTCGATGAGCCGTCCGGATATTCCATTCTACGACCGCCCCCTCACTCTTGGGCTTCTTGAATGCTCTCTGATCGGACACGGTTGCGGACGCGCCCTTGCCGCATATCTTTGAACGATTCCTTGACAACTTGCCTACAGTATATAAGACATTTGAAAGCCACTCTCTCAAAACTGACATGGTGATAAAAAGACAAACTATATACGCCCTCGAACCACAAGGATGTCACGTACAGGACGTCGAGGTCGGATTTAGGGATAAAGTAAAGTCATGAAATCATCTCTTTTGCTTGCATGATCAAATGGCGGGGGGGGTACACTCGTCCAGCTCTCCA
>JBBPKE010000090.1:9074-19149 GCA_038089095.1 Tylopilus orsonianus | reverse complement strand
CGCGAGAGAGGCCAACGACGAATCAAAGAGTTTTAAACTGGGTAAGACAGACTATGAGTGGCTCAGACGGCGGAGGTAAATCACAGTACGGACGGACGAGCTGTGGTCAAGTCACAAAGCGGCCCAGGAGATCCTTACCTTTTGAAAACTTGAGGACCCACGTGGGGGGAAATATGAGTAAGAGGAGAGGGGAGGTGTTGGAATCGGGCAAGCTAGGCGCGCAGCTGGACATTGTCTCGCACTGCGTTGCCACAATGACAAGCATTTGACCAACTTTTTTTTTTTGGTTCCGACTATGTGTATTCTTTAGACGGATACATTTCGCTTTTTGTTGAAGGCGCAGTACGTCTTGTTTGCACCCGTGCTCGGACCGAGAAAGCCCGAGCACGCCTTTTGTCTGTGTGTCTTGCCATTGTTGGCTTCACGCGTATATATATGTACCCTTGTTTTCGTACTTGACGCCTTATTCTGTTGATTGGCATCTGTACACGACGACTGAGCTGCCGTTCTTGATAGACAGCGACAGTGCTTACCGGTTAGATTATAACCTTTTGTCAAGGAAATCAGGGGGCCCAGCTGCATGACGCGCCGCCGTGCGTGTGAATGTCAATTATGTAACACGGTGTAGTGGTTCAGGCTCTGCAAAAGGGAAAAAAACCACATGTGCAAACCGACAAGTGAACGAGCAGCGCTCGAGATGATGGGGGAAAAAAAAAAATAGAGCCAGTGCAAAAGGCTAGACTCTACATGTCTTTATATATGGGGTCCACGACGCATGCGAACTTGGTTTCCAAGTAGGAGGCGGCCGAGCCCACGGCTGTGTGGAAAACCACACACGTGTTGGGTGGGACTTTAATCTGCTCGACTGACTCGCAAGTTGGACGACGACGGTCCATGACCGGTGGACCTGCTGGAAGTTCTGTGCTCAAGCTATCCATTGGCGAGACCTGGCTGCTTGGACTTCCTTCTTGCGACCCCTTTGGTGTCGAGCCGCTTTTTGGACCCAGTCTCAGCTGTCGACCATGCACCTAGAGTTCTCAATACCAACCGCTCTCAGTGCCGAAAGAGAACGCCAAGACAGAAACCCCTGGTTTACTGTATCTACAAAGTAATAGATTAAGCAACTTGGCGTGATGTTCGTTTTTGTCTCTGGTCAGTCGGATGCCTGCAGTGCGTTTCCGAGACATCGACCGGTATGCATATTTCAGGAAGCAGTCGGTTTCCATTGGGCGAACGCCGTTGATGTACGGTATATACTTGGGTGTGTCTATTGTGCGATGCATTGATGAGTTGCCGGCTAGGTGTTCACCAGTTCAACGCAATTCCCTCAGAAATGCAACAGAGCATCAATAATACATACAGTAAACGGTACAGTTCAAAGCAGCACGCAAATGGGTTGAAGACTATAGTGGGGCACAAACATGGCTAGCAGGGGGGAGCACAAAAGTAAAAGTAGCACGAGAGCAAGACGACGAAACAAAACACAACAGAAAACAGAGAAAACCAACAGAACAAGGAAAAAGATTCTTTGGAATGCAATTATAGGCGGTGTTCAAGACCAAAGACCGCTCAGGCCTTGATCGTCCAGACACAATGGTAGACGCTTACCAATCCGGGCACATAGCGCATGTCACGGACATATCCGTCGATCAACTCACTTATTTCCCGTTCAGTGAGCCCGCCTTGGTCCCTCAGAAAAGGTTTCAAGCTTTCCGCAAACATAGTCATCGTGTCGAGGTAAGCACGGCCCAAGGTACGCTGGCGCGAAGACTGGTGCCATTCTCCAATGGGAATGAGGTACTCTTGGATACGACCGTCGGTGAACGTTCCAATGATTCCTAGCCAGTGTGGAATGTGGGTACTGATATCGTGGAGGCCAACGCGTTCCAAGAGATCGTTGACAACCTTGAAAAATCGTGTGGCGCCAGGGGCGTCTACAGCCGGGTTGCCAGGGTAACCGGGAGCAAAGGCAACATAGCGGCCGATTTCGCCAGAAAAGAAAATGCCGCCACGTCGCAGAACGCGAGCGGCTTCGCGTAGCATTTCCGGGTAATTGGGTATCTGCTGGTGGAATGACGGGAAAGATGGGGTAGAATTGAAAAATGACATACTGCCAAAGAAACGCTACGTGCATGGACAAAGTCCATCACACCGTCAGGCCAACGGAGGGGTTGCGTGACATCAAGGATCTCGAAGTGGGCGTTGGAATGGGGACGCCTCGTCGCAATCGGAACTGCACGTTGACAAAATAAGGGGGCGGAAGCGAGCAACCAATAAGGTTGGCGTTGCAGAACAAAAGCGACGCGTCATGTACGTACCAATGTCTACGCCGGAGAACCTGACGCTTCTAAATTGACTTGCCATATCCATCAACCTATCACACGGATCCAGCACGCCCGGATTAGATGGATCAAAGTCCAATCAGGCGAAATCACATACCATCGACCGGTTCCCGTACAGAGATCGAGGACGCGTTTCTGCCTGCCGGGCTCGTAGGCCAACGCTTGAGCGATGGGTCCGACAAAGTGGGAACCCAAAAGGTCGCGCAAAATCTTGTGTTGCGCGTTTAGTCTCTGAAAGTAATTCGTCAAGAAAGGCGGGTGGGACGGAACGCGTCAACACGCACCGCTTGTTCCTCGCCGTCCACAGGCAATGGGTATGGCAAGTTACCATGAGAATGGAAGAGCCGGCCACCGTGTTCTCTAAAGTGGCCCGGGAACTCGTCGGCTCCAAGTTCAGTTAGAATCGACGAGGTATCCGAAGAACTGTCGTCGTCGTCGTCGTCAGAGCTCACAGAGTTCAGAATGCCAGAAGAGGAAATTCCGTTAATATTTACTTCATCCTCGTCCTGCAGACTGTGGCGGTTATTCAACTCAATCGCCATGACCAGCAGAGGAGAGGAAGTGAAGGTAGAACAGCGTGCGTACTGGGTTTGATGGAGGTGACAGTCTGTTGGCAAGACAAAAATTGGACGCCGCTGCAACTACTGAGTTTTATACCAATAGTAACTCAGCGAAACAGAGTAGAAGCTGGGCACGAGGTCAAAACAAGCGGCCCTGTTGAGTACGGCGTTGAGATGGGAAACCTGCATGTAGGCCCGTAGGATGAGATTCTCCTCAAGGTAAAATGAATGTGTCTGGGGGAAGGGGGTGATGGATGAGTGCTGAAGAAAGCAAATCGCTGAGTAAGTGGGTCCGCGTGGATCCGGTAGTCCCAGGTTCTGGCTGTGACACGAACAGAAAGAGGAAAAACAAGCAAACGATTCGGATACATTAAAGGTCTGGAAAGATCGATCAGTGGCGAAGGATGCTAACAGATCTGAATCAAGGAAGTGACTCGCATCTCATAAGATGAACCGAATACTGGAGGGAGGTCGCACAGCCTGTTACGTTATGATACAGCGGAACCGCCTCAGGGAACCGATTTAGACAAAGGGCTGCACACCAGACGCAACACAACATTGGACTTATTGCCTGCGCGTACTGATGGCCGGGCTTGCAATCCTGCGAACTCAGTTGCCGGTATTAAAACCAAACTCCCAGTGTGGTTCCTCAGGCCGACGACTAAGTTTTGAAACCGCTCCTTTTGGAACTGAGTTCACGCGGTGCCGCTAAAACCAGGAGCAACAGCCGCCATTAAGCCGTGGTTAGCGATAATTCTCGTGTCAGTGAAAAAATGATTCTCAGGTACGACATACCGTCACAATGGGTAACTTGGCGTACCTTTAAGTCGGACAAAACTACTGAGTACCTAGATTTCGGTGTGTAATTCTTGAGGACGTAACCATGAAGTGGAGTCTCTTCATCTATCTGGCTTATTATTTGCTCGGCAAGCATTCACTTCCATTCTATCCAAGGCCTGTGGAGGTCACGTGGTAACAGTTCCTGAGTTCGGTGTGTTTTTGTTGTTCCACTCCCAGGGCTTTACAAAAGCCCCTAAATTATGCGCATGTGTGAATAGTCGCGACTTTTCCCCTCTTCCTCCAATTCTACGTCCGCTAACTAGTAGCCATGCATGAGGCCGACGACTTCTTTGCAGAACAAGACAAGCGCATGAGGATTCCCGACGAAGATGTAGATGAATATATCCGAGTGCGCGTTGCGGCCTCGCGGAAGAATCAGTATGCTATTTGACATTCATAGTTGCAGTTTCATTTATTGGGATATAATCTCAGATCATCGCTGGGGCGTGTCAGCGGCTCTGAAGGCCTTTCAGACTTTCGGCATGATAGTCTAGACGCACAACGTCCTCCCAGCCTCCAGTTCACAGGGGATACATGCAAGCCATCTCAACAAGCCGTTTCATTCGTAGTTGCATCACACTCTTCCACCAACACTCATAGAAAGTAAGCCCTACTTGTTGTCGTGACATATTAGGGGTCTCAGTTAACGGCCAACCTTGGGATGTAGACGATCTGCTGAGCTCGAGCTGGCCAAAGAAGACAATGCAGGGATGAGCAATGCGGGGGAAGAACAGAATGGTTTTTTGCCCGGACCTTCTTCCACGTACGTCTCCTTTCCCGATCAGCTATCGTTTCCGCAATGATGCGAGAAAAATCCGCACGAAAGCGCGCCTTCCGCAGCTCATCGCGCTAAGCGTCGCAAGACAACAGGGGAATATTCTATTTGCACACCAACAATCAATCCTCCGTATGGCGGTGTCTCAGATGGCCCTACTGAGAACCCCGATTCCTCGATGGCAGAAGCAGGAAGCAGTGGTGTCTGCGTCTCAAGTTTCTCAAAGTATTATTCTGCTAACCCTGACGTGACGGGCGTGTCAAATCGGGCTGGTTTAAGGCCGCATGGTCTGAAAAGCGTGGCTAGCTCCACTGATCTAACCCTGGGAAGTGACCGGGAAGCGTCAACAACCTCGAAACTCGCCCAGATTGGTCCGAAAGTTAATTCAGCTGCGTCAGTTTCAAAAGAAGTTTTCGGGAAACTCAATGCTCCACCAGTCTCAGTGTCTGGTCATCCTTCCGTGATGCCGCCCTCACCCCCACTAGTTTCATCACGTGGCAAAGCAACTCTTGTGAACCCCACCATGCTTAACGATTACGACACGAATGGTTCGGTATCCCTTCTGGAGAATTACCAGTGCATGTTGCCTGCAAATGGGGCTTCACCGCGGGATGCATCAAGTGTTCACTCGAATTTTGTTGCACCCTCGGCATCTAGATTAAGCGATGACTCACACGAGGTTGCATGCTGCAATTCAGACGGCCCTGTCTCCAAAACCCCAGCAGGATTTAATACAGAAGCACAGCCTTCGTCGTCCAAAATACTTCTTTCAAAGGAACCAAAGCCGCGGAGGACGGTGAATAGTGACAGGAGGTCTAGAAAAGCGTCTGGCAACGGGAGTAACAGTAAGCAGGTGAAAGTCAAGCAGAAACTTGTTACTCCACTCGAGTACGCTCAGAGACTACAATCATCCCTCGATCTCCGTCCTAAGCCGAAAAGCAATTATCTGAAAGGGAAGCGTATATTCTATATTGGGGGTGATATGATGTATGCGAGCTCCACAACTCGGGGACGAATGGAACACGTGAGTCATCTCTACAACCATTCTTACTTTAGCTGCCACCGCTTGGGGTGGTCAGACTGCCGTCTGTGCATTGTACGATGCCGTCAGTCCCATTCACTCTGCGCGAGTTTCGGTGTGGAGTTGGTATGGCATCAGTGACCATCTTTTGCAGATTATGAAACATGGAGGAACATTGGTTCCGAAATATGACCCGGCAATTGTGACACACATCGTTACGGATGCAGGCGTTCGCCACACCTTGCGAGCATTGTCGCTCAAAGCTCTATCGGATATACCTGATGACATTCCCACTGTTACTTGGGGATGGGTAGCCTCAGGATACAGGCGAGCGAGCAGGTGGAAATCAAAATCATCTTTAAACGGGGAAGACAAAGGAAGAGACAAGACAGACTGTGAAAGCGGAGAAGAAAGTGATCCACTCGATTTCGAATTCATGCACGCAGCATTTTTGAAGCGCATCGATGCTGGTCGAAACTGGATGAGCTCCCGTTGGAATAAGCAGGGCGGGAAAGTGGCTCACGATCTGGCGCCAATGGCGGATAATGCCAACGATCTTAGCGGTGACATTAGCCACATCTCGTACGTTCCGGCATGGGAAGGTTCAGGTGTTGTTGCTTACCTTAATTATTACAGTACCTTTTCCCAAGGGAGCAACCCGACTCGAACCGACGACTGTGGTGCTCTCACCGTGCTCCCACCAGCACCCCTTGACTTTAGTTCTGCCAAAGGTCACAAAGCTGAAAGGTGTGCACTTTCAAAAGATGGAAAGGATGGTTTAGATGGCGAAGATCCACTTTCGGAGCACTATGCGCAGGCAAGGGCCGATCGCGAAGCCCAGGTCAGTAGCTCCATCTAACCAGAATGGTCAGACTATATAACTGTGTTTAGTGGAATCGAGATGCATCAGATTCGGATGACGGAGACAACGATTTTGACCGTCACCAAGAACCGCCTCTAAGAAGGGTAAGTCAACTGTGTCTGGAAAAAATAAAACATTTTTCTATTGCCTTGTATTATTTTAGGGTTTTGCGTGTGACCTCAAGGGTCACAAACCAACAGTCTGCGTTAATCAGCATATCGTTGAAAAGGTATTGCTCTCAACAAAATTCATGCATGATTTCTGATTATCGAGCAGTTGGAGGAATTGAAGGAACTTCACAAGGTCAAATCCTCTGAGGACGACCGCTGGCGGGCATATAGCTACGGAAAATGTGACTCTCTTGTTGAGTATACTTCTGTTACTCATGACTCACGATAGCACAGGTATTCCTGCACTGCGAAATTACCCCAAACCAATTAGGTCATTCAGTGAAGCACGTTCTATTCGCGGGGTTGGTGAAAAGACAGCGCTGAAGGTATGCAACTCAAGACATATTAAAGTTATTAGCTTCTTGATGGAGTGGATGCACAGATCATGGAAATTATCAACACGGGTGATTTGAAGCGTATCAAGTACGAAAACACGGAGGATGTTGCAGCTACAAGGACCTTCCAGGGTATTTACGGTGTTGGCAAGTACCTGTTACTTTCCGTATTGCTTAAAGACACTCAGTATACATTCAGGTCGTCATACGGCATTTTCTTGGTTTGCGAGTGGGCTTAGAACGCTTGATGATATTAGAGCCAGAAAAGGTGGACTGAAGCTATCCAGAGCACAAGAAATTGGCTTGAAGTTCTATGATGGTAATCGCAGTGACCTTCCCACTAACCTGTCTGTGACATATTTGTATTAGACCTAAACTCGAGGATGCCTCGCGCAGAAGCCAAAAGAATATTTGAGGTGATCAAACCCATCGGTACGACAATCTTGGCTATCTCGCTGTGCTTACTAAGATTGCGAGGTAGCACTTGCAATTGATAACAAGTTGCTCGTTGAAGTCATGGGAAGTTACAGAAGGCGAGTGTTCCTGCTGTACGTCTGGGGATGAGCCATGCTCATGGTTTTGTGCAGGGGAAAGGCAGATTGTGGAGACATCGACATCTTGATTACGCGACCAACTACAGATGGCAGGACGCATCAAGGTACACTTTAGCAAAGCCGGTTAATAAATTTTTAGTTTAATCAGTGACTAAACAGGGGTATTATGCACGTTGCTTGAGAAGCTGCATAAAGCCGGCATCTTGACTGAGGATTTGGCTGTGCCTGACAAATTTTCAGACCTTGAACTGGTATACCATGGTCTTTGTAAGCTCCCTGAATTTGGAGCGAAGCGCCGGAGAATCGACTTCCTCTGTGTTCCCTGGGAGAGCCGAGGTGCAGCGTTGCTTTATTATACGGTGAGTGTTCTACCGACCTCGTGCAGCTGATCTAATCCCGTACCAGGGTGACGACATAGTAGGTGTCTCTGTGTTATTGTGAGCTATTCGCCCGCTCAGACGTTCTAGTTCAATCGCGCGATGCGACTGAAAGCCAACAAGCATGGATTTTCGCTCAATCAGCGCGGCCTTTACGCCGGGGTCATGCGTGACCCACACAACAGGCAAAAGAAGATCTCTGAAGGTAGGGTCCAGAGTGGATTAGTCAATCCACGTGCACTGTGAACCTCAATTGTTTCCCCTAGGGCATATTATCGCATCGGAGACCGAGGAAGAGATTTTTAGGATTTTGGGTCCGTTTGCTGATCCTATGATACATTCTGTCGCTCACATCCGTAAAGGTGTTCCGTGGCAGGAACCTCACGAACGCGTTAGAGGCTGATGAACGAACATCTTTCTACTTGCCTACGAAGCAAGACCATCCATAATGGCTGGTTTTTATATGGTGCCGCCTTTTGGAATGCGCGCCCATTACAATCCGATAAATTAATATCTGTTGTACAACTAGCAGAATCAGAAACATTGTAATTCAGTCTTCTATACAGATCTGTTCATCACTTTCATAATGGAGGCCTCAGCGAAACGCAGATTGTCTCCTTACTGTCTCAGGCGGATGAGGATCATCCACCTACATAGAGAAGCCTGGAACAATGCTCTCGTACGATGGTGGGACCTCCCCAGCCTCGCTCTCTAATCCTGACACGAGCCGTTCGTACCGCGCCAGCGGGGAAGGTGGTCGTGACGGCTGGGGCGTAAAGATGGGAGAAGCCTCTGAATCAGGATGCACATAAGAGGCGGATGGGTACGTTTGGGAGTGCTGAAGGTGACCGCGGGAATGGGTTTGTCCAAGACTGGACCTATTCCATTCCGCCTCAGGGGCCCGGCTAGCCGGCGACGACGAATGTGAATGCATTAATGACGCTGTTGGCGGGCCTGGATGATTGCTTCCGTGTGTTGATGACCCCGAATTTTCGTGGTCGTTTCGTTGCTCGTCTGCCTGACGGTAAAAGCGCTTCATCCCATCTATGCTATCGAAAGATGACGCAGAACTGGGCGTCGTGGCACTCCCAAGGTGATCGTCTGTTTCATGACCATGTCCTTGTTCTGTAGATCCTACTGTATTCGGCTTGCAGGGACACGCGACGCGGTTATCTTCCAAGGATTGAGTGTACCTAGGTAGTGTTTGGAACTCCGGAGCGCAACGACACTGTTCCCAGACGGCGGAGAGTTGATTTGAGAGGTGACTTCCACATCAAATGGGAGAAAAACAGAGCTCACAGAAAGGATGGTAATCGGGGTCTGTACTGTGATATCAAACTTCTTCTTGTCCTCGTCATGGACACTGCAACCCCCGTTGTCAACGTGCTCTACCCTCATAACCAGCCGCAAGGAGTGTTCTACCCTCACACCCGAGCGCTTCTGCTTCACAGTGAAGCGCAGGCCGTTGTCACCTCGGGTGGGGTCATCGCAATCAGGTAGCCCGATATTAAATGATAGTGTGTAGGGGCCAGGACCCGCTAGAATGGACGGATCAGCTAAGGTGGGGATGTACTGGAGGAGTGGTGACCGATGTGGCGAGATAGGCGTTGGAAGGAGAGGAATTTGTACAGAGTCTTGTTTCTTCTTGTCATGTTTCTTGTGCGTCTGTCCTTCACCTTGTCGAGCAATTTCCTCTGCAGAGCACGTATCCTGCACATCCAGAAGCCTCACCTGCCTGAGGTCGTCGTCCCTAGAGAGCCTTCCGCGCTCGTTTACATACCTGATACGCTGGTCAACGACCAAACTCAACCTCCAGATCTTGATCTTTTCGATGGGCAAAAGAGTAAGATCCAGTACCGCCGTGCCATATGTCATTTCGGCTCTCGCTTCCGCCTCAGCATTGAATAGGGGTTCAGCATTTGCACAGATGCCCCTACTTAGGTCCAATTCCATGCGACGTCGAGACCCGAGAAGGAACAAACGGGAACTCAACCCAAAAGAATACGCGAGTTTTCCTTCCCACTGTTTTTGAACAAATAGTGGACCGGGATCCCCAGCCCAACTGCCTTCCCCAGCTCCAGTGGTTGGCGACGCGACAACTAGAAGCGGGACTTTGCAAGAGAGCTTGGGCGTGAATGCGCCAGTTCGATGAGCAATGCCTTTTATGGCATAATTCAACGACCCATGTGGGACGGTAAATGTTGGTGGAGCATTGGGCGGGAGTAGGAAGGAAATTGGG
>JBBPKE010000089.1:0-43504 GCA_038089095.1 Tylopilus orsonianus | reverse complement strand
CTCCCCCGCCCCCTCCCCGACCTCGACGCCGCCGACCTCGAGGCCCTCACCCGCCGTGCCCGCCTCCTCCGCCGCACATGGTCCTCCGCCGTCCCCGTCCCTCGCCGCCGCGTCACCTGGGCCGCCCCCGCCGAGGAACGCGTCATCTTCCTCCGCTTCCTCCCCGCGCGTTCCAACCGCTGGCTGGTCTCCGTGCGCATGTCCGCTAGACCGACCTCCTACCTCCTCCAGTGCTGGGACCTCGTGCCTGACCACCCGCGCTGTGTCGCAGAGCTCCGCCACGCCGACGGCCCCTACGGCGGCGTCGTCCTCAACTCTGATCCCGCCAGCCCGGCCGTCCTCGCCATGCAGACCGCCCAGTATGTTCCTCCGTCCCCGCCCTGCTTCCTCTGACCGCGCACAGGACCGAGACATTTTCGATCGACTTTGAAGCCCACGACCCCGAGTGCGGCTTTGAGACACACGCCACGATTGACGGCGTCCGCCAGCTCCATCTCCTCGCCGGCTCCACCCTCGTCACCCGCCGCACAGACGACGGCGGCCCCCTCTGTCTCTGGGACCTCGCCGACCTCAAGCGCGAAAAGGTCCTGCTTCTTAACCCATCCCTCGTCCAGGTCAGTCCTCTTCCTCTCGCGCTCACCGCGCTCACGCCCCGACAGCCCGATGACCGCGTCCACGCTGTCCACCTCGCCCACGACTATGCCCTCGTCGTTCGTGCCCAGACCATCGAGATCTACACCACCGCGCCGCCCCCGAGCCTCCTCCCCGTCCGCGGCGCGCCTATCGCCTACCCCCTCGTACAATTTAGGTTTCAGTGGCGCACCGACGCTGTCGTCCTCTGCGAGCAGCACGCCGCGTCCCCTGGTCCACAACCCATCCACCTCCTCGTGCGCTTTGGCAGCATTTATCCCTGGCCCGTCAACGTCCTCCACCACTACCTCTTGGTCCCCAACCCTTGCTGGGCCCGCCGCTCTACGCGCGGTTCCCCTCGTGCACCCCGACCCGTCACCTCCGAGTACAATCTCCCGTATGATCCCCGCCCGCAGGCCATGCACACCATCGGCTCTCCTGTCCGTCTCTTTGGCCACTCGGCGATGGCCCTTGGCCGGTATGGTACTGCGCTCTGGCTGGACCATCACACCGAGGAGTGGCTGGGGCCGAGTGAGCGCGGGCAGCGGCTGGCGGGGCGCATGGTGTGGTGCCCGCCTGGGAGGGTCACGGGCCGCAAGGTCGGGGGGACGTCGAGAATACCAATGGCCACGGACGTCGGTGCCTGTGGGGGCAGACTCGCGGCGTTTGAGTACCCGGCAGATGCGGAAGCGACTGGCGGCGCGGACTCGAGTAATGCCTCGATGGTGTTTGACACCTGCGATGACGACGCGTGGACGCGGATCGCCATGTCGGAGGAGGCAGGGCGGATCGTGATCGGACATGTGGACGGTGCAATCACGCTGCTGGAATATTAGCTGGTTGCCTATGCTTTCGTGGATGACAAGTCGCTGTACTGGGCACGAACTGTACTATACCAACGTTGCAATACGCTGCACATGCACCCGCGCAGCTGGCTTCCCTTTTCAGACACATGAAAAGGCTCCGAGGAGCACAGGCGCGAAAAAATCGGACTCGAGCAGGAATATCGAGGATGGAACGGGCATGTGACGGTATCGCTACCGTCAGCATGGCAGAGTCGACCCTGGCACGGAACCCCGTCGCCGATCCTGACGCGTCTGACGCGATCGGTGTGTCGAGAGCATCCCACGATACGTACGCAGATCCTTGTCATTCCGGGCACGTCGTCTACGTCGTACTCGCACGAATTGTACTCTAACTGCCCCCTCGTGTGCATCAAGACGCGATCAGCACCTGCACAACCCGCGTCGTCGTCAGCAGTTCTCCAGACCAACACGGCACGCACTGCGGAGGGTGTCAACCCCAGCTCTCTCAGCGTTTTCCCAAACTCGGCACGCGTAAATGTTTTCCTTTTCGGGCCAGATGAAAGGGTCAGCCACGTTGACGGCAGGCGCGAAAAAATCGGACAACCGCATTCGGACGCGAACATGGAAAACGGTGCGAGTGAGCCCGCGATCCGAAGGGGCAGACACGCCCACGTGGCCCATTCGCACGGAGCGCTCACCTGGGAAAGTGCTGGGCAAACGAGACCGTGTCGACGTCGACGCTCATCGTTTGTGCAGCGACAAATTCGGCCACGTCGCCTAGTGCTGATCCATTCACGCGTGTGGCACGTGCGGGTGGGAACGAGGGTCAGCACCCGAGACCAGGGCCGCGGAGAAATGACGTACTCTTATCGCTCGACAGCGTGGTCACGTAGGGCTGCCCCCCGCTCGCGAGCCGGATCTGGAGACGCGTGTCTTTAAAGTCTTTGCCTGCCACTACACCCCCGCTCGACGAGGCAGAGGCAGGCGCAGGGGTAGAGGCAGGCGCGTCGACGATCGGTTCGCCTGCCCGAAGCGCCTTTTCCCGCGCGGTTTTCTCAGCGCGAGCCCTCCTGTCTGCCTCAATCTGGGCACGGACGGCTGCTTTCGCCTTGGCATCGTCGACCTTGTCTGGGCGTGTGTGATCAGACGTGCCAGCGCGTGACACGAGAAACAGGACCACCTCGTCGTCTCTGCTCCGCCTCCTTGACGATCTCCTTGGCCTTGAGTTCTTCCTTGATCTTGTTCACGTCCTGCGCGGCGCGCCGTGAGCAGAGGACGCCTACGCAGTCCAGAAGCGACGCCATCAGCCATACCTTGCCTTGCTTGCGCCGAATCACCTCGTTGGCCTTGGCTTCTTTGGCGTCTTCCTCTGCCTTGATCGCGCGTTTCGCGGCCATCTTGGCGCGCAGCTCGGAGAGCTTGGCCTGTTTTTCTTCCTCCGTGAGGGGTTTGATCTAGTATTAAAAAAAAAAAACACGGTGTCTCAGATCAGCCCATCGCGAACACAAACGCACGTACCTCTTCGGTGCTCTCCTCGAATTGGTCGTGGCCGCTCTTTTCGGCGTGAAAGTTGGCGAGGGCGGTGTTGCGAAAGACCTTGTTGCAGAGGGTGCATCGGATGCTCTGTACGGGCGGGTGTGTACCGGTGTGCGTGTGCGGGCGAGGAAGGGGGGGGGGGGCATACCTTGGCTTCGACGTCTCCCTGACCGATCCCGAGCGCTGTGGCGTCCGCGTCTTCGTCTTCGTCCTTGTCCGCGCCCGTGTTCGTGGGCTGTGTGTCTGACGGGGCTGCACCGGGTGCGGGGACAGGCTCGGATTCGTGTGCGAGCAGGTGGTCCATCGCAGGCTGGAGGCCCCGTCCACTGGTCGCCCGGAGTGCCCCTGGCAAGCGCGATCGTGATCAGGGGGGGGGGGGTCCAAGGCAAGTGTCAGTAACCTCATCGCAGTCAAGCGCGGAACAAACCGACACTCGACGCGGGCGGCGTCAAAGCCCATGCTCAACAATGTCTCTCGATCGCTCGGCATCGCAGTCGTCGTCGTTGGAGGCGGCGCACGCGCCTTGTCTCGCAGACTTGGCTGCAGCGTCGCATATCGGGCAAGTAGTTCACACACTCCCCCACACCACATCGAGGTTTGCGTATTCGGGTTCGATCAAGTCATGGAGAGATCAGATTTCAGAGCTGTGGGCCCTTCTTGTGGGAATGACGTCGAACTCCCTACTCTTGTTTGATATTCGATCCAGGCAGCGATCCTCTTTGCAACATTGTCCTCTAGTCCACACCCTTTGACCAAAAACCGAAACGTGGTACATGTCATCCCACGACCCACGATGATGCCTTTCCATTCCCTATGACTTGTGCACGAGCGCATGCGCCCAAGAGGCCATCGAGACATTTCTTTTCCCATTGGCAGTAGCGCCTGTTCATGTCCTGGGCCTGGGGTACAAGCCCTGTCCTGTTTTCGGACCCCTATACACGTATTTGGTTTGAGATTCCAGCAGGTCAGTTTATAGACGTACCGTTGGGTTTGGACTATCTGTCGAGGGTGTGTTCAAGCCAGGACTCGGGGATTTGTCTGGCCAGGCAGAAACTCATAGCTAGGCTCCCTGAGCAGAATATCGAAGGATATTGGCCAGGCTGGCCGCGCCGAGTACGTATGTTTCCTTTTGATCATCTTCAGTGGTTCAATTGCAGAGATATCTTGATAAAACAAGACGACCGCTGCAGCTGGTTGACTGGGAAAAGAGAAAGCTGACGGGGAAGCGGAGGGACAATGACCCAGGGATGGGTGGGAGGATGCCTTTTTGTGTCTTGTGCAGCATGTCGATACCGTCCCAGCCATGTCGCTGGCAACAGTTGTTGTTACAGCGTGTCCTGCATTCGGGCTGGATTGCATCGGACGAGGATGTCAGCCCACAATTCCATTTACACGCACCCGGGTTCGGCCCACATACCTATCCGGGCAGTATTGTAGCAAATGCTGCATTTCTCCATGACATAAGAGCAAAGGCTCTCCCAAGTCCTCCGAATTGGATCGACAACGTGACATTGTTGCCAATTGTGGAAAAACGCGACACAGCCACCATGCATGAGAGTCGCGACGCGGACATGCTAGCGTAGCGTGCTTTTCTTTGACATCATGGTGCAAACCAGGGCAGCCACGAAAAAAGTCGTGTCGGGCCAAGTACAAAACGATAATGCTGCGCAACCACAGAGCGCTGCCATCAAATTATCACCCGTAAAGAAACAACGGCGGGAGGGTGCAGATGCGCCCACACAGGCTAGCAAGAGGCGGCGACGAGGGAAGCCGGGTGTGCTGTGTCAATTGAACCTCGACGTGTTATTCCTTGTACGTCGGTACCTGCTCCTCTGACTATTTTTTTCGATGATGGGATGGCGATAGATTGCTGCATACGTTCATCCTATCGACCTCATCAATCTCGCACGCACCTGCAGATCTCTCCGACAACTTTTGATGCACAAGTCGTCCGAGTTTGTGTGGAAGATCGCGCGCAGCCAGGTTGAGCGCTTTCCTGATTGCCCAACCGACTTGACCGAACTCCAATACGCACACCTCACGTTCTACGCTCGGTGTGGCGTGCGTATCCGATGCTTCTTATGCGCACAACGGCTTCTGATGCATCACACAGGGATGTGGGAAACATGTGAAAACCATTTTGTGGGTGATACGTCGCCGGTATTGTCCCAAGTGCAAGCTCACACGGTATTGTCCCGCGCGTATTGCTTCTGTGCATGTTTCCCTGTTAATACGTGGAAACAGACTGGTTCCGCTCGATTCGTGTGACAAGATCATTTTGGATAACGATGTGCTGGCCACGGAGAATCTTACAATAGGAGACAGTATGATGCAGTGTCGCTCGAATCGTTAGGTTGCTAAACAACGTTGCAGGAACGACCATGTGGGTCGACAAGGAGCAGATGGAGTCGTTCATGCACGAGTATGATTGCGCCTCGGACAAGAAGCATTTTTTAGAAATGAAGCAGGAAGCGTATTCCGCTGTTAACTCGGTTCGTTTGGTTTCCGATTCTTTTCGTTTGGGTGCTTGAGCAGTTCCCACTAGCACGCAAAGGATTGTGAATACTGGCAGAAGTGCGTAGCAAGTACACGCAAATACGAGCTACATGTCCTTCGAGAGACCAGGTTGGTCTTTCGCTAGAGTCACGGACTCGTATTGAGTCGGCACAGCATCTTTGAGCGTATCCGCTTGCATGGCTTCGGACCCGAAATCGATAACTTTGGGTACGGTGTCATCCGTGATTGCCACAAGTCCTTTTTTAGAGCATCCAACCCGCTCACCGATAAAGGTCAGTTTGCAGGTACAAAGGGCACATCTAGCTAACGATCTTCGAAACGATAGAATGGGTGCGGATGTGGCCGGAGTGGCTCGAAACGTTGAGTAATTTTAGATTTCTGCGATTGGATAGAACTGTTTGGCAGCAGCGTCGAGAACTGTTGGCATCCGCGTATGACAACTACATAGCAAGTCTGCCACCAGACACGTTCGTCATCGCCCTGCTTCCACATGCGGATGATCTGGCTTGTTTCCCCCCTTTCCGGGACATCATCAGGGCTCCTGAAGAAACTCAAATAGACGGCAGCTCATTTGAATCTGCGTTCGAACAGCTACCTGACTTGGTTGATGACTGGAGGAAGCAGCTCGATGCAGAACTTGCAGAGCTAGTCAAGATTCCCTCTTATCTATCCCTCAAGGGCACCTCCAGCAGTCCAGCCGTGACATCCGGCAGTACAACAGGCATGGATGCAGCTACTGATAAACTACGCTTGGCCAGTGCAGTGTTCATTACATATGCTATCTGCACTTATCCCGATGTGTTGAATTCCATGCGCCACCGCGAACACGTAACCATTAGCAAGGATGAGTCGGAACGCCCCCTTAGTTTTCAGGAACGGTTTCACATCAGATTATTGGAGGATGCTCCCTTTATTGTCCATGCATGTGGGCTGGATCCTAATGAGGCCACGGTTGAGGATATGGATCGCCGGAACGCTCGAATCGCGTGTTTGGCTTGCAAGGATGGGTATATCGGGAGTTGGAGAGACGCGGTACGTCTTCCTGCTGGTGGACCACAGCGCACATCATGTACACTGAATGACAGTTGCAGCATGCGCGTGTTTTTCATCAAAACAAGAAAGCGCGGGATTGCAAGCTGGCGCGATGGCGAGCCATAGACGATGAATATATTGACGCAATCCGAGCTGCCGAGTTATCTGTCAGGTCGGGCTTGTCGCCTGCATGGACGCGGTGCCTCTTATGCTGCCCCAGGGTGGGGGACGCAATGATCCATCTCAAGACTGTAAATCACCTCATGCATGTGTGAGTCTCGCATTATTCCTTCTGTACGAGTGGATTATGTACTCATTACACTGAACATGAATGTAGTCACAAAATCGGGAACGATGATATCAAGGCAGGTGTTCACTATAGGTCTGTAGGCATTCATGAAGTTTGTTCGGTGAAGATGGTCAAGAAAGGGGGACAGTTGACATTTAAGAACCCCCTTCACTGTGTTTAGCCTGCGACTCAATCCTCAAGGTTTACGACGGCATGATATGTATGTCTACCTTAGGTTTACGTGTTTTTTTTTTTTCCTCTTTTGTGGGCAAGAGGTGTGAATCGCACTAATGGATCCACGTTTTTGATACCGAATCTGCCGTAAGCGACGTGGCTGACTGTCAGCGAGAAGCCATGAACGCGCAGACAGATGTCTAGATTTGATTGTAAGCTGCACATTACGGGCAATACACAAAGTGATACGACGTCGACAGAGTCTGACTGTTGCAAATAGACTGATATCCGTTGACTGTGAACTCCTAAGCTCGGGATTGGGAGATGACGATTTACCGATGTCAGTGGGAGCCCACTTTTTGGCAAGTCGCATGTCATACAGGACTCCCGCAAGTTCTTTTGATACCCCAGTCGCACGCCAACAAAGGTCAGCTTTCACCGCATCGGACAGGCTCGTTTGACGATCATCCGAGGCGATAGTATGTGGTCCAAGTGTGGCCAAGTGGCTTGAAACCATAAACGGCTTCGAGCTCGAGCGACTGTATAGGAACCGTTTATCGGCCAATCGTGACTTGATCGTATCCGAATAGGCCAACTACTCAGTAATTCTTTGGTGATGACGATTTGCCCTGACGTATTACTGTACGTTGATGGCCGTGACGCGGACAGGGGACACGAAACCATGAAAAAAATACGGACCATCGACACAGGTAAAGTCAAATCCCAATTCCATACACAATGTCAATTCATCATTAGGTACCGCACAAGCCCAGCTTGTCGATGATTTGGGCACACTCAGTTTCGCAAGTAGCACGGTTGAACATCCCTATCCAACTCATGCCACGTTTTCCGATGATGCCACGATTCGGATGGAATCGGGAAACGTCACCACCATACTCTACCGGCAGGATCATTACGGAGGTTTGTCGCAACCTAGATCGCGAAACCCACCTGACGAACGGAAGAAAGCGACATGGTCTTTTGGCCACGTCTTTCAGCCCTGACGCAATCGGACACGCGAGAATTCACCGTCGCCGACTCTGCCTCGACTTCTGTGATCGTTTCCCCGCGAATATACGTCCTCGCGTTCAGGTTGGCGAGCAGCGTATTACAATAGACAGGACAAAGGGGAATGCCAAACACTGCATAGAGCATGTTCGGCGGAAAGACGTTCATCTATAGTATTTGCCAGGATTGAGCGAGACGCCAGATGAGAAGAAGAGTGCCAGTGCACTGCGCACCAAGATAACGGCAAAGAGGGTAAACGTGGCCGTCCATAAACCCGTATACACTGCAAACATGGCGAGGCGTTGCAGGACATGTGCCGTCCTTGTGGACTAGCGTTTAGATTTTTTTTCCCAGCAGCAAGGTAGATGGGCGCAAAAACTCACGTTTCGAAGCGAGTAATTGACCGCTTGCGGAGGAGTAGGCAGGTCAAAGAAATAGCGATCAGGACATCTGCTGCGGCAGCGACAGACAGACGTGCAGTCGCCGTAGCCTATCCACCTGTTGCAAACACCATAGATTGGAAAAAAAAACACCTACTCACTCTAAAGAAACCCTTATTAATCTGAGCAAACTCGCCAGCGTGCATGCTTGTGGAAAAAAAAAACAGTAGAGTAAGTCCATACTAGTAACAGCATTCTAAGCAAAAGAAACGAGCAAACCCATTTACAACGGAGAGTGATTTGGATACATAAACTGAGGATGCCATGTTCAGTATTTACTGATATGAATGAATTTCTGGACCACTTACAGATAGTAGATGCTGGCGGTGTTCAGAATGAATGTCAGACCCCAGGCCCAAACTTGAATCCTGGACCTTACCAAACTGGTAACCTCCTAGGACGGCCTGCATTATATAGATTAGCAGGCCCTACAGTTCATCGTGTGAATGAACCACCTACCCATGTGATCGGTGCAATAGCATTTCGTCCACTAACTGAACGACTCTAAGGAATAAAAAAGAAAATAAATAAAGAGGCATACGTACAACTATAAATTCGATAGACAAAATAGCCCTGTGTAGGTACTGCAACCAAGGTCTAAAGCATATTAGTTTCGTTATTCCGGCTGCGGAACACAAACGACCACCATTGTGAGCAACTGTAACTACTACACGTCAGCATATCCTTAAAAACGTCGAGGACACAACTTGCTATGAGTTCACTGGGGAGTGCGTCATGGAGTGAAAAAAAACGGTGGTATGGAAATTACAACTCACGGTATTCCCCTGTACACTGAAAGTGGATTTTCCAGGCCATTCAATATGAGTTTGTACGCTATACGGGATATAAGATGGACCAGAACAAATGTTTTCGGGTGTTAGATGCGTCAATACTTACCGCCCGAAATAATTAGGCCTTCATGAATCGTACTAATTGCCCTACGAAGCATAAGGAAAATTGCAAATGGAAGTAGGTGAAACCATGCCATAAGATCGCTACCTGAGCAGGCCGTCACATCACAAGACAGGTGTGTTGATGGCATGACTTACAAAATACTTTACACGTAAACAATCGCTTTGATAACTGGAACGAAGGTCTGTAAGCTGAACAAGCAACACAAGAGACATAGGTCATACTTGACATAATAATAGGAGCTGTCCAATTGTAAGCATGGATACAGCGTTTGTCCCGTCAATTTGGAATAGACTGCGCTCACGTCTGCATGCATGTCACACCGTACAATGCGGTTGACAAGATAGTGGAAAAGTACATCGAACCGTATAGCGGTCTATATAGTGGGTCGAATAGTTGGGCGGACATGACCCGTAGTCATTCGATTGTGCTTCAGTCGGCAAGGCCGGGAGGCAACTTCGAAAACCATGGCTACTTCTTATATATCTGAAGCAACTTGATTCCTCGGGTGCGACCGGACGATATTGAGTAGCAAGAGGAAGCTTACTGATGATCGCAATCAATAGGCTTCCACATGGGCATGTCCTACCTTATTGAGTGTGCCTGCTTATCTCCCCAGAATTTTGGCAGGCATGTGAGTAGGACGGGAGAGAAGGGAAACCACCGACTCTCACGCCTTTGAGATGGCCCGAGTGATCTGATCACTGGCAATATGGGAATTCGGAGGTCATGAACTGAGTGCGAACTTCACACTCGCTGGCACTGAATAGCCGAACTAAACTAAATGTCAGTGGGTGTTGCAAGGTTGGGAGCAGTAATGGTTTTCAACGAATATCTCAACTGTTTCAGATGTCCTAGATAGCCATTCACCTTCAGGGTAGTTTGGGCTTAAATTTTGGGGGTATACCCGAGGGTAGATCGGCCGGAAGTTAGCCATACAGGCAGAAAAGAGGTATGTACTACTATGCCAGCAGCCACAGTGTTATTTATGTAAGGCCAGTCGTGAGTATTGAGCCAGGGCCTTGAACCATCCAGCAACATAGTACCTGCTCTTCAGCCTCCCAGACCTCTGGTAATACGGCCACCGCCTGAATGAGTCATCTGCAGGGTCGCCACCACCCAGTGGCGACCCCAGGTATCTGGCATGCTCTTCTATGTATCACTTGTTGCTTTCAAAACCACGACGCGGAGTGAAATAAATACATTGTCAGTTGAGAAATAGACTACGCCGAGTTGGTATCTGAAGGGATCTCTGATCAAGTCACTTCGATCTACGGGTAGCTCACCAGCCCCCCAGTGTCACTGAGTGAATAACGCCCGGTAGCGTCACCGCCACGTTCTACAGCGATAATTATCGTGACGGCCAGAAGCGATTTGGGTTGTGGACACCCACCTGACGGACGGAACAACGTGACGTGAGGTTCCCGCCGTGTCTTTCAACCCCGACGCAGTCAGCCGTCAAGGAATCCACCATTCCCGGCTCCTTATCTCTATTGTACCCCATCGTTTCACTACGAAAGTAGGCCCTTGCATTTAAATTGGCGAGGATGGTGTTACAATAGATTGAGCAAAGCGGTATACCAAAGACAGCACAGAGCAGGTTCGAAGGAAATACGTTCATCTGCGGTGTCTGCGTCAGGCAAGGAAACAAAAAAATCTAACAAGAGTGCTAGGCATAGTTGACACACCAATATAGCCGTCAGGAGGGCAAACACGGTCGTCCAGAAACCCGTATTAACCGCAAAAACGGCCAAGCGATGTAAGATGTGTGTCATGCTTGTGTACCATCATTTAGTCGAAGACAAGACACTCGAACGATGCATACTTACAGTCCGAAGCGGGCAGCTGTCTGCTCCCGGAATAGTAAGAATATCAAGGTAATAGTAATCAGAACATCTGTCGCTGCTGCGACAGAGAAACCCGAAGTGGCTGCTACCTGTCGACCATTTCAAAGACCATTGTATCGGAATATGAAGCACAAACATACCTTGAGAATGCCTTCATCGAGCTGACTGAGATGGATAACGCGTATGCTGGAGGAAAGTAGTCAGTCTACACGAAGAATTCCAGTCTCCATGAAGGAAAAGCACGGACCCATGTGCGACATACAACGCTTTGGATACATACACTGAGAATGTCACGATCACCATTTACTGATATTTCTACCGTTGTCAACTTACAGATAACAGATGCTGGCATTTACAATGAACACGGTCAGATCTCATTATCCCGGTATAAGTTCTCACCGAGCTGGTAGCCCCCTAGGATAACCTGTATGGCAAGAAATAATCAACACTATAATTCGCTGTGTATATGGATTTCATACCCATATGAGTGGTATAAAAACTTTCCTCCTACTAACTGAACGGCTATGAGTGAATAAAAAGAGGCTTTGAAAGACCATGCTTACAAACAAATATTCGATAGACAAAATAGCCTTGTGTAAGCACTCCAACCAGGGTCTGACAGATATCAGCCTAATTACTCTGAACGCACAAGAGAGTGGTCACCATCGTAAACAATTGTAACTGCTACATGTGAGAAAGCCTTCGAAAGATGTCACGGGGGACTTACCACCAGTTCGCTAGGAAGAATGTCAAGACCAGAAGAATGGGACTCTTAAAGCCATGACTCACACTCGCCCACCAAATATTGAAGATGGGTCTGCTAGGCCGCTCATGATGAATTTGTATGCTATGTGGATATCAGAAGGACGTTAATAATACTTCCGGACGCTGTGTGGGTCGAACACGAACAACCAGAAATACTAAACCCTTCATGGATGGTATTAAGCATCCTATTACAAAGGCATTAGCAACATAATGAGTCAAAGCAAGAAAAGCCACACCATAAACTTGCCACCTGAGTGGAGCATCGTATCATCGGACTCGGCATGTTGATACTCGTAAGACTTACAAAGTATTTTATGCGCAATGGATCGTCTTGATATCTGAAGCACGACAAACATTCATGAGCAGGAGAAATGAAGCTAGGGGTCCAGACCTTACTTGACATAGTAATAGAATCTGTCTAAGTGGTAAGCACGTATGTCTCATTTACTTTCGAATCAAGTGTGCTCACGTCTGCACACATGCGACGCCGTAAAATGCGGTTGTCAGGATGATAGAAAAGTAAATCGATCCGTATAGTTGCCCGCAGGGCGATGCAAGCGCATTGGTGGACATGATTCGAGGGTACCTCAATGTGCTTCAAAAGTTGGCAGGGTTGCGAAACAGATTCGAATACCTCAGCTATATACGCCCATTCAATGGATCTGAACTCAACGCCCGATACCAGGTCGGACATGAACGGACGAAATCATAGTATGAAAAAAAGCCGGCTCTGCAATAAGTTTCACCTAGGTACTTGAATCCACGAGTATCTTCTTGCTTCGAGCCCAAAGCAGAATTGGTCCGAAGTGTTTCGGGGAGGTGGATTCACCATTGGATTCCGCGTAGCATGGTGACCACCCGGGACCTTACGTTTTTGGTAGTAGGGCCTTTGAAATGTTCTGAGCCTGCGACTCAGAGCCCCATATCTCGGAAGTCACTGCCAAGGGTAAGGGGTCTACTAGTAGCGTTCACACAAGTCTTAAAACTACCAGATCGTCGATACAGGGCTCAAGGACTCATCCGGCTTTGAAAGTTCACATGCGGTCTCAGTCAGGCTTGTAACGACTCAGATTACCGTTTCTGCTGGCCGTTAGTAGTGAGTCTGTCCAAAGTGGACGAGTGAGACTTAGCATTTTTTGACTAAGTACGGAGGACCGACCACGTAGATTTACGAACTGGCCAACTCAGGACCACAGCCACTCAGGGTGGTGAGAAAACGGAAGCGAAGGGCATACAGTCAAGGTTTCGACAGACTCCAGTCAACTACTACACAGTGGGTATCTCTTGTTATCTTTCTATCACGGCGAGCCCTCTGACTCATACATTATTCTCCGATGACACAGTTCGAA
This sequence comes from Tylopilus orsonianus, assembly GCA_038089095.1. Classification (NCBI taxonomy): domain Eukaryota; kingdom Fungi; phylum Basidiomycota; class Agaricomycetes; order Boletales; family Boletaceae; genus Tylopilus; species Tylopilus orsonianus. The sequence goes on along the minus strand of JBBPKE010000089.1, from coordinate 30,199 downwards.
TGACGTCCGAAAATGTCACCACCGTATTCTGCCGAGAGGGTTAACATCCGGCGCTCGTGCACGGCTCGAGCAGACCTGGATGTGAAACTCGAAGAACCCACCTGACGGATGGAAGTGTACGACTTGGTTTTCTCTCTGTGGCCCTCACCATTGCTCTCAGTAATGATGTTGATTACGCCTGATGGGCGCGAAACCATCACCCCCTCCGTATCGATGTCATGCGTCGTCGTTTCACCCCTAATGTACGCTCTGGCGTTCAAATTGGCGAGGAGCGTGTTACAATAGACCGAGCAAAGCGGAATCCCGAACACCGTATAGATCATATTTGACGGATAAGCATGCAGCTACGACGTTTGTATCAGACATGCGATCCAATTTGGTGCGCGATGTCGCTGATGAGTGGCTAGACGCACCAAGATAACAACCAACAAAGCAAATACGGCAGTCCAAGTACCCGTATTCACTGCAAATACTGTCAGGCGTTGTAAAATGTGTGTCGTACTTATGGGCATCATTCAGCTAAAGATGTGACACCATAACACACGAGTACACCATGCTTACTTTGGGAGGGTGGCGGCGGTCCGTTTGCGGACAAGTAAATACGTCAAGGAAACAGCAATTATGACGTCTACTGCGGCAGCGACAGCGAGACACGAAGTAGCTATGCCCTGTCCAATTAATGCTGAGCTTCTGGTCCAGTACATAAGCCATGTACCCACCACGAAGAACCTATCCGTGAGCAAGCTAAGCTTGATGACGTGTATGCTGGAAGTCGATGGTAAACCTATGAAAGCAAGCTGCAGTACTTGCAAAAGAAGTGAACGCACCTGCCATTTGCGATATAGAGTGCCTTAACTACATAAACTAGGGATGTATTGGCTAGGGTGTACCGACGTGAATTTGATGAATGAATGCTCACTGAGAGTAGATACTGGTACCCAGAGCGATCGCTATCAGACACGAGTCCCCCCAAGTTCGAAAGCCTTACCAAGCTGAAATATCGCTGAGAAAACCTACAGAATTGTTAGCTGCCATCTAAATTTGTATGAATGTGAATTCCCTACCCATACTACTGGCGCAACATTGTACCTCCCGCTAACTGAACCCACTCTCAGTAAACAACGAAGGAGGCCTCAATTGCAACACGCACAGATGTAGATTCGATAAATGAAATAACCCTGCGTGGGTACTGCGACCAGAACCTGAATGATATGAAGCTCCTCTTTTCAAGCACAAAAGAGAAATAGATACCGTGGAGAGTAACTGAAGCTACTACTTGTCAGTGGACCTTCCAAAGACGGTCAGCGATGAAACCTACTACGAACTCACTAGGGAGAGCATCAGTGCATCAATGAGATGGCTGGAAGCAATAACTCACGGTATCCCAACAAATGTTGATAACGGGTTTATCAGGCCGCCGATGATGAGTTTGTATCCTATGAGACATATGAGTTGAACCAAAACGAGATTTCCAAGCGCTAGGCGTAGAAAACACGTACCGCCAGACAGAATTAAACTTTCGTGAAGCGTGTCCAAAATCCTGTTATAGAGTGTCGATGATGCCGTACACCAATGCAGCAGAGGCCCTACCAGATAGCTGCTACCTTGAAAGAACTTTACATTACTAAGTTGGCATGTGGGTGACGCAACTCACAAAGCACTTGATGCGTAATGGATCGTTTCGGCAACTGGAGCAAAATTCAGGCTCCTGGTGAAGAGTGCAAGAAACATAGATCTTACTGAACGTAGTAGTAGAATCTGTCAGGGTGATGAAAACGGTTTCCCTTCCGCCAAATAAACATTCGAAATGAACAGTACTCACGTTTGCATACATGTTATACCATACAACGCGGACGAGATGATAGTACCAAAGTATACCGAACCGTATACCTGGCCATATAGCGAGGCAAACGGGTTGGCTTGCATGACTCCAGTGTCCTAGTCACTCCAGCTTGCTTTGATAGTATGTGGGGGTTCGAAAACTGTAACTAGGACGACAGCTGGTTCGTATATATACGTGCGCAGGGGGTCCGGATGAGCTCTGGAGCACGGGCACAACCGGACTACATTGAGGTAAAAGAACCGAGCGCCGTATCAGCACAATCAAGCAGCAGTTCCGGTGCCCTACCCCGCTGGCCGAGTTGGGCTGCTTGTCCCAAGCGGAAAAGCGCCGAAACGTTTCGAAAAATGCGACAGGACAGGGACCGACTATATGGAGCGCGAAGTGCGCGACAAGGAGACCCGTTTATTCCGCAGAAGGAAGAACACGGAAGAAGTAAAATAGCCTCCTGGGCACATACCTGAGAAGTGACAGAAAGAACCGGATTGTATCGGTAAGCGCGACGTGGATGACGCGGCTACAATTACACTGTGATGTTGTCTAGTACTACCTCAACGACTGCGACCCGTGAAGTGTTCAGAAGCTTCGAGGAGTAATCATTTTCACCTGTGATGGAATAATGGACTTACTGGCTTGTTGTTTTCTCCCATTCAGGTCACCAACCTTAAGAACATCTCAGGCGCACCATGAATAACTTCAGTCTCACTGGCAGGGACCCGCAGACAGCCGAGACGTCAAATGCTAATAGACACCCGTTTTCAGTAATCAATGCCTGCAAGTGCGATGACGACGATATTGGATGTTCAAGTTAAATGGCCGAACGTCGAATAGCGTATGACCGTATGTCTCAATAGCGGGAGTAATGTAAACCACAGCTGACTGGCCATTGAAGTGTGTGTCGTCACAAGCGTTCCAGGAACGACAATATTACGCAACGGATCTTTCAATAAGTAATGCGAAATAGCAGCCGAAGACCTGCTCAGGACAGTTTGAGCATTACTACACCGTTGTACCTGATAGCCTGGAAACCCCGCCGCTTTCGTTGGCACATGACGAAGGGCTGAAACTCTTCATGTACAGGTGAGTTTAGAATTGGGGTAAATTCAAACCGATCGTACCTGCAGATTCCGGAATCGGCCCCAGCATTTTGTCCGTCCCGCCCCACCAACGTCCGGTTAAACCATTCTGGATTGGACAACTGGACTGAAAAGGTGGCAGCCATGGTCTGTATGTACAGATCATCAGGATCAGATGATGATCACACTTGATCTCTGTTCAACTTCTATTTGCGGCGTCTGAAATCGGAGTCCACCGGCCCAACCACGCGTCATTCGTAATGATACTAATCGACAAATCTACTACGATTCCACCTGGAAATGAGACCAGTACATGACCATCTGTTTCTTCCACAAGCGGGATAAAGTAATCTGAAACTTCGTGTACAACTGGGACGCGGTTTCATGCGCGTTTCGACCGCAGATGCTGGCGGGGTTCAAATGCTTAAGCTAGGATGGGTGACGCAACGTAAAAGTACTAGTACATATGGTATCCTGCATGAAACGTATGTACTTGATGTCAACGATATCGCTCCATGTGATGATGAGCTGAGCAACAGCCAAAAAATACAAGCTTTTTGGAGTGGGAAACAAGAAATACAGACACGCTAGACAGGTCTAGCACATTACCGCGTCCTCCTTTCTTGCCGAACGAAAAAGTTCCATCATGTTCAACACGGATGGTTTTTTCTTCAACCCCAAACGCGACGAACGGTCATTGGAAGTCTGCCAGGGCACACTTATTACCCGATTATACGTCGCAAATGGTACGCGCACGTTTTCCGTTGCGGTTACACATACGGTTTTCGCGGGCGTAACTGGGGTCACTGGCATCGAAGCCACTGGTGCGAAACTAGCCTCAATAAAATCGTTCCGGACTTTGTCCGGATCGATCGGCGAATTCGTTGGCCGTTTGCATGCTGGACTTGGCGTGGAAAGCTTGAGCGGTGCCGGCCGTCTCCTAGCCTTCCCCTTGGGGTTCAGTGACCCCGCCTCCAGACCCAGTAAGGACTGTGACTTTGGACTCCTGGGAGAAGAATTGATTCTCGAGAATGCCACGTCAACCAAAAAGTCAGGCTTCCGGAGGTGCTTATCCGCACGACGTGGCCGAGAAGAAAATGGAAGGGTGGATATAGGCTTCGGCGTTACGGGGGGTCCAAATAGCAAAAGATCGTCGCCGTCAAGTATGTCAGCGGGCCGAACGATGTACTGCGGGTCCAAATCGGAGTCCTGCGTTGATGTGCTGCCACGTCGTTCCTCTCCAAATACATCTGAAGCAGAGGGCGACGTGGAACCGCTAAAAGTGGCCCATTGGAGACCACCTGTAGCATGAGGGCGGGACCTATCACCCTCCGCAAGGAGACGGGCATATTCCCACTCCTCCTCCTGGTCCCACCAGATGCCGCCTTCGCCGTCACGGTAGATGTCGGCAAGACCGGCAGTTCCCGCAACCTTTGCCTGGTCTGCCATGGCGCGTTTGATGTTGCTATCCATACTGCCGCCGTCAGCGAACTGCATTAGGGCAAGCTCGTTCACGAGTGGGGGTGGGCGGGTGACATAATTTGCCTTCTTACGCATAACGACAGCAGCAGCAGCTTTAGCCTTTATTTTGACGGGGGAATCAGGACAAACGGACTTCGACCTGTGTCGAGGTCGAAGCACAGAGAGCGAACGGAAACGGGTGAAACTGCGAGGTTTGAAAGTAGGAGGGGAAATCGGTGGTATCGGGATTTTCTTGGCAGCGCTTGGGGACGAGGGTTTGATAGAATGGGAGAGCGAGGCGGAAATGGGAGTATTGGGTATCTGGAGGAAGACGGAAGTATAGCCAACTGTAGTAAGGTCGGCCTTAAAGTCGGTGAAGCGAGCGGTACTCGGGGTGGGTGCGAGATGAGAGAAGGACGCAGAGGCGGCACGGATGGAGACAATAGACTGGCGACGACTCCTGCCAACGGAAGGGCGGCGATATGAAGAGCAGGGAGAGAGGGACGCTGGAGAACCAGGTTGCACGTGGGCGGCCCAGGCAGTGATCGCGGAAAAAGTGCCGGACCTGCGGCGGGGTCCGCGAGTGGCCTCGGCAGAAACAAACTGGGGAGACGGCGGGGAAGGAAGAGGCTGCAATGGACGCTTTTTCTGAGGAGGGGGGTGAGCGAGGAAGGGGTAGTTGGCTTTAATCACGGCGGAATGTAAGTCAGGCGTCATTGCGGGTCAATCCGAAATGTCTGTAACATTAAGCAAGTCAGAAACATCGTTGATCCAAGAAAGGAAGAGGAACACACGTGTATTTGTGAGGATGGGACAGCCAAGGTTCGAACAGCAAATGGAAAAATACCGGGCTGGGCTGGCTCAGTGATATCAAGGAATACGACCTTATGAAGGATCATGCATCAATGCATCGTGGACAATTGAAGGCTTGGCGCAACCAGCGCCCACAAACAAGGAAACCAAATGCGGAAGCAAATTCATTGTCGTCCATTGTCCATACAACACTTGCCTGCTGCGGAACATCTTCAAGTGGTTACTCACTTGAGGTATAGCCTCTTGGCGACGAGCCAGTCAACGGCAGTTGAACAATAGCACACATCTTCCGATGTACAATAATTTATGTGCTTCTCTGTTTCACACGTGATGATATCCATGACTCTCCCTTGTCCTTATACACCTTGAATGCAGTAAAGACCTTGCTTCGAAATTCTCGGTGACCTGACCAATAATGGCAACTAAAGTGCCGTCGGTATGACCACCCTGGTGTGCTAGGCAAATGTTCAGGCGCGATATCTGCGAGCCCTCCCCAAATCCGAGGCTTCAGTGTGCTTCTACCAGGCTCACATAGCCGAATCGGGATCCAAACCACTCGCATCGCTTATATCGCGGCCTTCTCTCCAAACAATAGCGTTTTGAACCTGTTAGATACCTTACACATCCGCCTCTCACGCCGTCGTCAACTCCTGTCGAGTTTCCCCGAACGTACACTGATCTTCATGGCTCACTGCCCCTTCCCCTAGTGCTGCCTTGGACATGGATAGCCCCACCCCGGGCCATGCCACGAGAAAATCCTCTTGGATGCCATCCTCGTTTGGCAGGTATGTCTGAAGCTCCGCGCGCATGTCCTGTGTGTGAGTGCACATTTGGTATGATCCTAATCCTTCCTCTCCCTCTCGGACCAAAGTTGCCCCTTGACACTTGAGGGTTATGCTGTTCAGGGTGCATAAATCCTCCGCTTTTCCCGCCCCTTCCGAACCGAATTGCTGGTGGTACCAACGAGAGCGAGCTCATCGATTGTGCTAGTTCGTCCAGTGGTCTGTGCAATAACGACGGTGGACGCATGCCCGATTGCCGAGGGGAAGGCGGTTTGGGGGACACCGCAGGAGATCTAGTATTGCTACCATCGTGGAACCGTGCTTTAGGGGTTTCTTCACCCTCCTCTCCTTCGTGGTCTTCTTCATCCTCGTCTGTTTCATTTCCCTCATCGTTTTCCTCCTCCTCCTCCTCCTCACCATCAGAATCACGGTCGACTTCCATACCTTCCTTTTCTTTTGTTTTCATCGATTGTTCAGTAATATTGTCCCTAGGCTTCCATGTCCCCCGTATCATACTTGCTCCATCTCCCCACCTCTTCAGGAGGTCACCAACCCCCTTGTTGGTAACGGCAAAGAAATATTCCTTTGGGTATGAATGTGCTTGAATGAGATGTAGCCTCCGTGTTTTAGGAGTCGAAAACAGGCGCGGACATGAGATTAGATGGCAAGCGAACTACGATAACACCTCTGGCTGAATGTCTTGATTGCGAAGGATAGATGGGAGAGCACGCACAATCTTTTCTCCTCTCTCCTTTCTCACCGCAGCGAGTGGGTCGTGACACTCTGTCTGATGCTGTCGATAATCCGGCGCATACATGAACGATGGATCCAGAACGACATCGGCGTTCTCACCAATTCCAAGAGCCGCGCGTCAGGGAAGACACACCCACACCCTCGTTGCTCACACACGTGCGCATGGTATTTACCATAGTGGATCTCGAGATCGCGCGAACTCGCGATTGGTGTTGGGTTGTTGAGTGGCGGGTTGCAGGTGGGGGGCAAGGTGCACAACAAGGAGCGATCGCGCGCATGTAGGTCGGACGTGCGAGAGGATTTGTGCATGGGAGCGAGTTCTTGATCCTGATTCTGTGTTTGGGCTTCGTTTGTGGACGAGGTCGTGTGCGACGGTGGCGTGTCTGATAATCGGCAAGAAGAGCGCGGACGCTTGGGGACGTGCATCAAAAAAAGGCGTGGTGGCAGGAAAAACTCTGGTGCGCTCAATATCGGTCCCAACGCCGCTGACTTTGAATTGCTAGCCCGTTACGCTGGTGTGACCCGTATCACGCCTAACCTATCCCGCTATACCCTTCTTGAAGTTGGCGAACCCGACGACGCCATTGACTACCTCTGCACCGTGCACAGATGTCGTCGAAACGCAAGTGGGACCAAGCAGCACCGGACGCTTCTTCCGACAATGAGGTACCTGCAAAAGCGACCAAAATCGACGAGGGAAAGTCCGCTTCGGAGGCCGCAGCAGCAGCCGCTGCTATCGCTGCAAAAATCGCGGCTCAGTTTAGTGCGGGCGGTTCTGTACCCGGGAGCATACAGATTGGCCAGAGAGACCCTCATGATGCCGAGTTTACGCACGACATTGATATCAACGACGTTCGAAATCGTTATGTGTTGACCAAGGGCTCCACACAGTCAGAGGTGTGTTCCCTGCCGTTTTCACCTTCGCTTTCGGCGGATATTTGGCAATATTGTCTATTGGTGAATTTAACGGTGGTCTGGACAGATAAACGAGCAGACGGGTGCCTCCGTGAGCACCAAGGGCACCTGGTACCCCGATCGATCCAAGGCGACGGAAAAGGATCCCCCACTATACCTCCACCTCTCTGCATCTTCAAGAGGTGTCCTTCAAAACGCCATTGACAAGATCAACGAGTTAATTTCCATGGACCTCGGACCACTCGTCGAGGACAAAAAAGACCGACTACGCGAGAAGGTAGACCAGGATTCCATTTATATTTGCGTGACTCACTCTCATGTAGCGGAAATGGCCAGAAGAAAAATTACCGGTTGGCTTGGAGACGATTCGAAATTTCAACGTTCGTGCCAAGGTTGTCGGACCACAGGTATTGGAGGACCTAATATTGAAGGATGCTCTTGCTGACGTGGATGCAGGGTGTCTTTGTGAAATTTATTCAACAAGAAACCGGCACGCGCGTTCAGATCAAAGGTCTGGGCTCGGGGTTCGTAGAGCAAGAAACCGGGAAAGAGTCGGAGGAACCCATGCACATACACATAACGTATGTTTGTCCATCCCACCTTACTGATTGACCATTCCCGCTTATGATCCTTCAGTGGGCCAGACGAAGGCCAAGTTGCCCGTGCCAAAGTACTGACCGAGGATCTCCTTGAGGTTGTACATGCAGAACACGCAAAAGCCCAAGCGGCTCTTATGCAGCAACAAATGGAGCTCCACCAAGCACAGATGCAATATGCCCAATACAGTGCAATGACGGTATTTTTGTCTACCTCACTTGTCGAGCAAGGTCGTCCGTCCCTCACCGTTTTGTTGGCGTAGGCACAGGGTACATATGGGTCTGCACCTCCGCCCCCCGATAACGCGCCACCACCTCCACCCCCCGGTGAACAACCGCCACCACCTCCAAATGGAAGTATGCCTCCACCTGCACCAGGAGCGACTGATGCATCCATGGATGCATACTCTGCCTACTGGTACGTGCTGGTCAGCTCGTTCATTGATGTCCTTCCATCTGGTCCATTCGGCCTGGTGTACCCCGTCTCACATCGTATTTTCAAACGCCAGGGCACAGTTCGGGTATGACGTCAATACGCCACAGTTCAAAGAATGGGCAGCAAGCCAGCAGCAACAGTATAGTCAGTCCTATGACCAGCAAGGCTATGCGCCTGGTAGCACGCCCGATGCAGTAGGGGCGCCGCCTGTACCAACGGACGGGGCCCCACCTCCGCCACCACCACCTGCATAGTCTCAGTTCCAACAAGGTCATTAGTGCGTGCACGCACAGGTCTTGGTCCTAAATTTGTGGTGGTATGTGTGGTATTCGCTGTAATTACTTTCTTCCTAGCTTGCTTTATTTCCATGTATATGTTTTGCGCGCATTGAGGAGGGCACCAGGTTGGGGAAAACATAGGCCGGCTTGGATGGCCCAGCCAGTATGCGGCGGTAGGATCCTAGTTATGGATCCGGTTGATCGTCGACTGGTTGACTGGTAATCTAGGCTTAGTGTATGACGTGACAACATCTGTCGCGGCGGATTAGTAGAGTCCACCGAGCGGACAACGTGGCCGCGAGTTGATGGTGACCATGACCAACCTGTACTTTCCTGGACCGTAAAAACACCGAGTGCTGACTATACCGGGTCTGCATTGTCATCGTCTTGGGTCCAGAGGATCATGGATGAGCAGGAGAGGTTCCGTACCGGCGGTAGTTCAGTACACTTGCTCATAATGCATACGATTGGGAGCACCAAAATTGAAGCCACGCAATATGAGAAATATTTTCTTGGACCGTGAAAACACCGAGTGCTGACTACACCGGGTTTGCATCGTCATCACCCCAAGCAATACCCGGGTCCAGAGGATCATGGATGAGCAGAAGAAGCTCCATGCCGACAGTGGTAGTGCCATTCGTGGCACCCGAGTCCGATACAGCGGTAGGTACTAGCATGCTGCAGATTGAACGAGCTTCAAACCCTTCATTGATTGTGGTAGAGCATCTACGCACATGAGCCAGCGGAACATGGGTGGATCTGCAATGCGACTGTGACAGACGCTATGTGCACGCATCAGTGCTTACGATCCAAGTTCAAAGGTTCACCACTGGCAACCAGCTAGGACACTACGACTAAGCACGGTCTTCTCATGCAAACTCGATATCCCCAAGTCTTCGGAAATAAGCGGCGGTCCAACGGCCCCGATCGCACGAGTTCATTAGTCCTTGGGCGTTCCAGCGTAAACCACCTTTACTTACCCCGGTGCTCGCGGCCGAGTCGGACAACACGTGCAAACTTTGCACTGTAAGATAATTCCAAATAGAGAACATTACCTCCTCTGTCCTCCGAGAAGTCGCAGTATATATACCAGAGGGCATGCGATGGAGTCGATCCAAGCTCCAACTCGTTGTCGCATTGCATTTCATCCTAATCTAATCAAATGTCTCTCTTCCAAGAACAAAGTGCCAGTATGGCTGCGTCTGTCGCCCCGTGGACTTACCTCGCGGCTGGTGGCGTTGCCGCTACGACTGGACTCGTCCTCCTGTCCAAGAACCTCTTTAAGAGTCCCGCATCCAAGAATGGCGTCCCTCTGCCTCCAGGGCCACCTGCAACATGGTTCTGGGAGAACCCGATGCCAAAACAAGAGTACGTTTATTTGTGCAATTCGGCTCGGCTTGATCAGTCGGCGGGACGTACGTGACGGAAACTAAACATTTATCGCAGTGTCGCACGGGAGCTTGAAGCAATGGTCGAGCAATATGGGCCAGTGATCTCTTTTCGAAGCGGTAGTGATGTGACTGTCGTCATTGGTCGTATGGACGTATGTATACTGCGCTATCGTGTACAATTGGAATGGCTAATACGACCCTTTCATATTAACAGGCAGCAACAGAAATCATGGAAAGAGAGGGTGGTACACTCGTCGACCGCCCGCACATGATTGCGGCAGGCGATATTATCTCAGGCGGAATGCGCATACTTCTCGAGCCCTCTGGGGAGCGGTTTCGTCGAATGAGACGAGCCGCACATACCCACCTTCAACCCAAGGCAGCGGAGGCATACCAGGAGATTCAAGTAGAGACGGCGAAGAATGTTATTGTCGACATTCTCAACGACCCAAAACATCACATACAACACGCTCAACGGTGCGTATTCGAGTCGAACTTTTAGGGATTCCGGGTTCCTCGAGTGCTTTTACATTGGCGTGTGTATAGTGCGCTCATTAAAACGTGTTTCAGTTATGCTGCGGCGGTAATCTTGCGTGTGACTTATGGCAAGACATCGCCAACGACCAACGACGACCCTGAGGTGGTCCGTGTCCACAAAGTGATGGCTGATTTCCAGTCTGCTTTGCGGCCGAGGCAGTATCTCGTGGACCTTTTCCCGTGGTTGAAATACGTGCCAGGGTACGGTCGACACCTTAAGGAATTGCATCAATACGAGCTCGAGCTTTTCCGTGAGCAATTAAATCGGGTCAGAACTGACGTGGTGCGTAGATATGAGTCAACTCTAAAGTTTCTTTGCGTTGTTTTGACGCTTTCGCCGCTCTAGGAGATGGATAACGCTGGCCCGTCGTTTTCGAAAACGTTGCTCGAGCACATCAATGAGCACCGATTGTCAGACGATGAGATGGCTTATCTCGCTGGTACCTTATTTGGCGCAGGGTCAGACACAGTACGTTGCATCCCTACTCCATGCGCAGCCCAGTGGATTGAGGTACGCCATTTCAGACCGCATCTGGTATTACCACGATGATCATGGCCGCGGCGTGCCACCCTGAAGCACAAGCACGGGTCCAAGAAGAGTTGGATGACGTGATTGGGAGGGATAGAGGTATTTCTATCTGATATAGGGAGTCCGTTGGGTTCTGACGTAGCATCTAGTGCCTACATTCGAAGATTGGGATATGCTGCCGCAACTGCAGGCGTTCTTGCTGGAGGCATTGCGCTGGAGACCGGTGGCCCCGCTGGGTAGGTGTTTTAGCTCTCTTTTTGGGGGTGGTGGGAGGCTCACTTACACGCTTGCATGCTAGGCATTGCACACCGTGCTATAAAGGATATAATTTGGGTGTGTGCTGTTTACTTTTAGACCTGCGCTCCGGTTCTAATCATCGTAATACGGTAGAGGGGCCAGTGTATTCCTGCAAGAGCAACTGTGATAGGATGTCATTGGTACGTCATCCAAACGACATAGCATAGTCGTCCTTACCGTTGTGGCACTGAAACAGGGCGATTTCTCGAGACCCGACAGTTTTCCCAGATCCAGAGACGTTCAACCCTGGGCGCTGGCTCACAGAAGAGGGACGGATCAGGACAGACATGCGTTTTTACACGTATGGCTTTGGCCGCAGGTATGTTGGTTTGCATGTCTCCTTGCATCCCCGATATATATCATTCATTTCCTGACGATAAAAACCAGGGCCTGTCCTGGGCAACACATTGCAAATCGATCGCTCTATATCAACCTCTCGCTGTTGCTGTGGTCGTTCCGCATTGTGCAACGGCCGGAGGCACCGCCAATTGATATCCATGCGAGCGACCTTGGAGATGTGATTGTATTCCATCCCAAGGCGTTCGATGTTGATTTTGTACCAAGAGTGGAGGAACAGCAGCTGAGGGAATTCATGGCATGAATTAGGAGGAGTAGATCCCCGTAGTCAGCGTCTTTTTTCACGAATGTCCTCTTTAGAAATAGTTTAGAGATATATAATACATAATTGGGTTGTTGAAACGCCAGGTTTGGGGGTGAAGCTGTTCGAGCGCGGAAATTAAAGGAGCGCCCCCGCGGCAGCGGCACCTGATAATTACACGTGGATGACGGCACAACTATGCGGTGCTGGCTACCATCCCAAAACGTATCACGCCGATCTGCGATCACCAGCATTCGTTTAACGACTCTTTCATACTAGGACCATTCGTGCTTGAACAAGCGGCGATAGGACAAGGGTCGTCAAAAAGGCAAATAACTTGATCCTTTCAGAGGAGAAAGAAGCTCCGGAAACCCGCGGCATTAAACCCGAGGCTTTAAACCCGAGGCTTCTCAGTCTGTCACGGTCGATGCGGCGAACATGCCAGTAAACTGAATACGAAGCTGCTTCTGCCGTCCGGCTCATTCCGAAACCTATCCCTCCATAAAACCTAGGGTCAGTCAATTGAACTAACTGACGAGCCAGGTCCAAATGGAGAATAGTAGTACTGATTGCTAGAGTATTTAATGGCCACTCTACTGCAAATCAGGCGTATTCACGCCCTTTATACTTTCTCCTTGTCTGATATCATGTCTCTCCTTCACAGGGATAGCGTAGGTGTTTCCACCTTTGTCGTTCCTTGGGCATATCTCGCAGGCGGTATAGTTGCTGCGGTCGCAATTGTCACACTATCGAGGAAGCTTGTAGTAAGCCCAACCCATAAAAACGGCATCCCACTTCCCCCGGGGCCACCCGCAACGTGGTTCTGGGAGAACCCAATGCCGAAATACAGGTATGTCCGATTATCCCATCCATCAATCACGCCGAGGACCAAGCCAACGCCCTCGATGAAACTGAATCGCGCCATTTTTCATTTGCAGTGTGGCACATAGTCTCGCCGCATTGGTTGACCAGTATGGACCCGTAGTCTGTTTTCGACGCGGTAGCGATGTGACCATTGTCATCGGCCGCATGGACGTATGTTTATCGTACCCATGTCAGTGAACCACCGTCGTGACCCTTCCGCAGGCAGCCACTGAAATCATGCAGAAAGAAGGTAACGTGCTCGTCGACCGCCCTCATATAACCCCAGCAGTCGACATGCTCTCGGGTGGAAATGGCCGCCTCATCTTCGAATCTTCAGGAGATAGGTTTCGTCGGATGAGACGAGAAATACATGCACACCTTCAACCCAAAGCAGCAGAGACCTACCAGGAAATTCAAGCAGAAGCTGCAAAGAATGTTATTCTTGACATTTTAAACGATCCGAAGCATCATATACAGCACGTGAAACGGTGAGTACCCACCTTCACCCAACGGAGTTTCTGGATTCCCGTGGTGGTTTGGTACCGAGTTGGCTGATTTGGTACCGTGGGTTCGTGTTAGTTACGCCGCCACAGTTGTTTTGCGTGTGACATATGGCAAGACGACACCGACGAGCAACGATGATCCTGAGGTGGTCCGTGTCCGCCGCGCGGTGGTCAATTTCATGACTGTGATGCGACCAGGACAGTATCTCGTCGATTTTATCCCATGGCTGAAATACGTGCCAGGATATGGTCAACAGCTTAGGGAATTCCATCAGTACGAGATTTCACTCTTTCGGGACCAGTTGAACCGAGTCAGGGTTGATATGGTGCGTAGATGCAAGTCAATTCCGTAATTTCTACGCATTTGTCCTTCTAGGCAACGGGTAATGCTGGCCCATCGTTTGCGAAGATGCTCCTCGAGGACACCCATGATCACCGGCTGTCGTACGATGAAATGGCCTATCTCGCTGGTTCCTTATTTGCCGCAGGCTCAGATACCGTATGCCTCGACCCTCTTATATCTAGTCGGACAAACTAAAACGCGCCACACCAGACTGCATCGAGTATCACTGTGATGATTGCAGCAGCGGCATGCCATCCCGATGCACAAGCACGCGTCCAAGAAGAGTTGGATACGGTCGTCGGCAGGGATCGGGGTATTTAAACCCCGATGTACTACATCAATCCCGTAGTCTGACATTGCATTCAGTACCCACATTTGCAGACTGGGATATGCTGCCCCAACTCCAGGCATTTGTACTCGAGGCAATGCGCTGGAGACCTGTGGCCCCTCTTGGTGTGTCTTCTCGCATCCATGGACACGAGGTCCCTCACCACACGGTTGTATTTCAGGCATTGCACATCGTGCAATGAAGGATATCATCTGGGTCTGTGCACACTCTTATTTTTCCTGACTCACCCGCGAGCTCTGACGGTATTAAAACTTCAGAGGGGTCACTGTATTCCTGCTGGAGCGACCGTGGTAGGATCACATTGGTATGCTTTCTCCATCACACAGCAAGCCTCTCGGGCTAACGAAATTGACAGGGCAATATCTCGTGACTCGGAGGTGTTTCCAGATCCGGAAACATTTAACCCTAGGCGTTGGCTTACCGAAGAAGGGCGTATCAGGTCTGATATGCGTTTTTACGCGTACGGCTTCGGTCGAAGGTACGTTATCTTTTGTGTTTGCTTTTGTCTCCAGTGCATGTATTGACAACACGGGCAGGGCTTGTCCCGGCCAACATGTCGCAAATCGATCGCTATATATCAATCTCGCGCTATTGCTCTGGTCATTTCGCATCCTGCAACCACCCGGAACATCTATCGATACGCTCGCGAGTGACTTTGGAGACGTGATTGTATTTCACATGAAGCCGTTTGTTGTCGATTTTGTGGCAAGGGTGGATGAGCAGCAGCTGAGGGAATTGGTAGCATGAGATGAGAGGACGAGCAATTGGGAGCACAATTATTCCACTCTCACATTTGTATTAACAAAGCTTGTGGTGTACGAGAGACTTGTCTATGAATGTTAGTGATCTTCCAAGTATGCTTAGACTTCAAACTGGATGCGCCAGAGTAGTCCGAATGATTGTTGCTCATGGCCCTGCGTCCACAGAGTTCTGGAGGAGAATTCCTTCAAACTTCAAGTTTCGAATATTTCAACGCGCATTTCGTGTATGTTGCCAGTCCCAGTTTTCGGCATGCGAGACGCTCATACTGTTGAAATATTCGTATTACGGGGGGCTCCTTGGATTCGTACCACTACCTAGGGCAATCTTCCCACGCCAAACCATTGCAATAGTTTTGTTGGCTCGCTATAATACATGCCAGTGATTGCACTTCGAAGTAAAATGCCACTTGCCTATGCACCATATCAGCACATCAGCACTTACTTGACAATGATCTACTTCAGTGATGAGGCATCATGCTTGCAGGCCATTATCTGTTGACACCAACCACATTCAAGTTGCAGTACATTCAATGGAATCACTGCCAGAACTTGCAGTCAGTAATCAACTGAAATCAGAGCTGGCATGAATCCTAGCCTCCACTGCACTTCCCCTGGAACATTATAGTCAAAAGTAGGCTTGAAGCATATCATCAATAAGCCCCCAAAAGGCCAGAAAGGCCCTAGTCTATCAGGAAAATGATGTGAGAATGATATTCCCAGGATGTACACATGAAAATTTGCATCAAACAGGATGTCAGATATTCTACCATCATTGAAATATCAATGAATACTCTTCAGCCGATCTATTGTGTTGTATCAAGCGTCTATTGATTATATCATCAACATTCAGGTATATCATTCTCACGTCATTTTCCTGATTAGTACTTGAAGACTCCTAGAGTCGCTTTGTTCATGAATGCGTCTTGCTTACCATCATACAAAGACTACACGATCCACAAGCCAGTAGTGTGTTAATGCAAATCATCGTTTGGGTTAGTCATGGGTCCCTCTGTCGTTGAATTCTGGTGAATCTACTAGAGTTGCCACTGCGATTAGATCCCGAGCTGCGACTTCCATTCATACTCCATGATCTTCAGCTCTCTGTATGTCTTGATGACCTTTCTGTAGAAGCGAGTTGTAACCCTGTCGGCGCTGGCTCGGACGTGCATATTAACTTTTTGGAGACTGTTCACCATAGCATACAGATGCCACGGTCCCCGCCAACGCTCCTTGCCCCCGTTTCGTTGTTGAGGCCGACTGACGTCGGGTATAAAGCGTATGAACGTAAGATCGTCAGTAGCGAATACAAAGGCAATCTCACCCCAGTTTCGGTCCCGAGCAGCCTGAGTTGTGATTAGAAACATGGGCAAGGTGCTGATGAGTGTAAATTTTAGCCTGAGCCGAGGCCGCGGCCGCTGGCCTGGGCTGGGCACTTACTGGCTCCGGTACCGTCAAAGAACTTGGTAGGGGTCTCTAGGTGTTGAGGATTGTACAAGCTTGAGTCAGCCGCCACTACAGTCATCACCAGTCACACGCCGTTTGAACCAGGCAGGTTTTGTCCAGCTGTCAGTGTCACATGAGATCGGAATATGTCGATCGGAATACATGAAACGGAATGCCCCTTAAGACAATTATCTGTTTAGATGACGTTAGGGATCATACATCTCATTAAAGTACTGTCACAATCAAGTCAAAAAAACAAGCCTTGTCGTGTCTCAAGATCTCAATCATCGTCTGAGTCGCCAAGTAAAGCATATCAAACACTGTCCCATTTCACGCCTCGTTATCACCGTTCGCTCCCAGTGTGTCAAACCCTCAGATTCTGGCTTAGCCTACTCTGTCCAGTATGTTTCAATTGTGTGAGTAATGGCCTTTTCCCATTCTTATGTTCTGATTTGATGTCTTTTGACTCAGAGAGTGAACGACCAGCCATGGCAGTGAATATCGAGCAGAAATTCGACTGTGACACTGGCCATGGTGCCACACTCTCTGGCAAGGCCGTAAAGTTGGCGGCACAATTGAAGGTGATCTTCCATTGCCCATTTTGGCTGATCGTGCATTGATGGTGAGATGGCCCACTAGATTCAGTGCCCTGTTCCGACATTGAGCTGACAGGTTGTATACCCATCCAGTCTATCTGAAATATAGTGTGTAAGGTAGTCATTCAATGATTCTGTTCATCACGTAGCCATGTAGAAATCACTTGTAGTATTTAACCATGTAGAGAAAATCGTAGTTTTCAGTTTATGTAAGAGTGCATCATCTGCAACATCAAGTAAAGAATACTGATTTCAATTCATAGAGGATGGGGACAGTCGAAGCACATATCCCAATATGATTTACATAGCCTACAATCATGTTGATGCCGTTTGACTCAAATGATGGTTGTGGCTCAAACAGTGGGTGATGACCGTATTCAGAACCAGTCAAGTTTCAATTCGCAACCAAAGTCTCCATGCCTCCGTTCACTGTAACTCCTCAACAAAATTTCATAGTTCACAACCTAATCGGAACAGAGTCGAGACCAAAAACACGTTTATGATTTACATAACTTCTTATACAACACTGTAGTACCTTTAGGGATTGGCACGCGAAGCAAGCTGCTCCGACGTCCCCCTAACCTAAACTGTAGCATCAGCAAAAAGGTTCAAGGTCCCTGCACAAAATGGGCCCACTTTTGATATGGTCTGCCAAGAAGCTGCAGAGCGCGGAGTGTGTAGGGAACTTGGTGAAAACATCATGCGGAATAGGTTTCCTCAGCGCGACCCTCAATGCCTGCTGCGCCTCAATGCATCCCAGAGAGTCAAGACCGAGAGAGGCAAAGTCAGTTTCGTCTTTGATCTCCCGGATGTCCGCGATCCCTAACACTTCCGCCATGATCTTGCGAATGCCCTCTTCATCGATACCTGACGGGCGCTTCTCTGACATGCCTCCACTCTCCGAGCCCAATGTTCGCGACGAGGGCGACCTACTAGTTGTCCGGCATTCGTTCACACCATTAACATCGATACTAGATCCAGTGCCGCGCAATGCATCAGTGCGCATATCGAGACGGGAACGAGTGATATCGGCACCATGACCGGATGAGGGGGTGATATTTGCACTAGAATTGGGGTGCGTGTGACTTTGGAATCGCCTTGGATCCGCAGCCATGGCGAGAACACGATGAATGCTCCTCAGTCGAATCCTGCGGAACTCTGCCCCTCGGATCTGTGCAACGACGACAGGTGGTTCGCTCTCTTGGACAGTTAATATGTCCGAAGTGATAACGTCGCGAGAAGAGATGGAATTGTTGGTATAATAGACGGTGTATGTCTGTTTGTCGTCAACCAGATCACGTAATACTTCAAGTGAGCCGACACCACTCAGTATATACGCGTCCAGAGCATCAGCTTGCATGTTGATCATGAAACCTCCGACGTGGAGTATCGCATCAAGAAAAACGGGTTGTACGCCCAGGAAGCTAGGCACAACAATACGAGCGGTGCAAGAGGTGCCATTATCATGGACAACAAGCGATTGAATCGCACGATAATCCTTGCCATAGTTCACGACTCGTGGGAAGATCTCTTCATAGATGGTATGAGTAGCGAGCACCCTTGGACTTTCCTCTTCATTCGCAAGAGTCCCCTCACGGCGAATAATGTTTGGAAGCTCTTGAGCGAGATTAGAAGTTGTCTCCTGAACGGAAGTAAACTTCAAATGGCCAAGTACGAGAACCTGTTCTTCAAGGGAGAACTCGGTCCTAGACGTAATCTTGAACGAGCCTATGCCATCTTCCTGGACGGTGACATGTGTGCGAACGATCAGGGGAATTTCTGGATGATACACAAGGGGACTAGTGAGCTCCATAGAATGTAATGCGGGCATGCACCTTCCGAAATCGAAATCCATATGACGCTGGGCAATGATCGCACCGGCGAGTGCCTGTTCCAGGTATACGGACGCAGGGCACAGTGCATAGCCACCGGATTTATGTCCTTCTATATGCCTCGCCAAATAGTTGATAGGCGTCTCGAAGATCGCGGTACCGTTATTTTCTCGGGATGGGTACTGAGACCACGAAAATAGCATCGGGTGATTGGGAGCCTGGCACAAGGGCTCAGACGGAGGCGGAATCGGATAATTGTTGTAGGGGACCCAAAACTTTTGCGAGTCGAACGGATAGAGTGGTAAGTCGATACAGGCACAAGTAGAGCATTCATCGAAAACGTGTCGCCAGTCCACTGGAACATTAGTTCGGTACAGTTGGGCCAAGCTACCCATCAGCGTGTCCCACGCCGACGTATCTTTAAGCATCGATGGAAGACACAACGTCTCCCGGGACAGCGACAACGTCGTTTTGACCATCGGCAAACAGATCGGATGCGGGCCAACATCAATCCATGCACTGATTTCGGAGGAATCCACATGCTGCTCGAGCCCCCGCAGACCCTGCTCAAATAGAACAGGCTGGCGACAGTGCTTCGCAAAGTAGTCAGCATGAAACGCTAAGCCGTCACCTACAGAAACAACAGCCCCAGATACATTGGATGCGATGGGGATAGACGGAGGATGGATAGGAAGTGTTGCGACATGATCCCTAAGGTCGGACAAAATTGGGTCCATGGCGGCGGAATGGAAGCCAAGGGGAACCTGAAGCCTAAACGTTTTGCAACCAAAAGCGTTCTTCACATGCGTTGCAAACGTTTGTAATTCGTCAACAGGCCCCGAGACCACACAGGAGGACACTGCGTTCATGCAGGCGACTGTCACATTCGGAAATAGTGTTTCAACAGCCAAAATCTCTTGCACTTGTGCGGAAGGAAGGGTGATTGAAACCATCCCTGTTTCGCCGAAATTGCATGCTTGTGACATCAGGCGGGCTCTTTTTGCCACGATGGAAAGCGCAGTCTCGATAGACAGGACATCAGCCGTAACCATTGCGGCATACTCTCCTAGACTAAAGAAACTCTAGTTGGGGTAAGTCCGCGTACGGTAGAGACATTCACTCACCTGTGTCCAATCACCCCGGCTGGAACTACTCCCCAGTGCTTCCACAGAGTAGCAAGAGCGAACTCGACAGAGAGCACTGCACATTGATAAGCTTCGAACTCTTCATCCGGCCCAAGCACGTGGTCAGACGTTGCTGAAGAGATGATAGGGAGGATAGCATGATACCCGAGGGAAAGGAGATAACGTTGACACCGATCAATGCAACCCCTGAATATGGGTGATGTCGCGTAAAGGGAAGCACCCATATTGAGGTACTGACTCCCCTGGCCGGCAAAAACGAAGATAATCCGAGCCCCGCACGGCTCGACGTGGGTAATGGACGATGTGTCAAGGGCTCGAAGTAGCTGGTATTTGTCCCTCGCAGAGACTGCCAATCGGAATGGGTAAATTTGACGACGAGCAGTAGCAGTGTATGCAATGTCACAGAGGAGTACGTCGCGATTTCGAGCGTCAAAAAGCCATTGTTTATATCGCAACCGAAGATTATCAAGTGCCTCGGACGATTTGGCTGAAATACCGAATACGAAAGTTGAAATTTCGGGAGACCGCTTGGTCTTTGTATATTCCTCGAGTATCAATGCTCCGTTTGAGCCAGCAATGCCGAAGTTATTAAGCACAGCTACTCGCGGTGTGGATTCGGTGACCCAGGGAGTCGGAAGTGTGTCAATGACAGTGTTGTCAATCTCCAGAGGAGCGATGTGCGGGTGGAGTGTCTTCAAGGAGATCTGGGCCGGAATGATGTTGTGCCGTAACATCAACAAAAGCTTACAGAGCCCTATGGCCCCAGAGGCTGCCTCGAGGTGACCGATATTGGCTTTTATTGACGTGACATGAAGAGGACTCTCCTGGGTTCGTTCCTGCGAAAGAACCGAACGAATACTCGCAAGTTCGCATGAGTCTCCTGCTTCTGTCCCGGCACCATGGGCTTCGACCACACTGACACGATTCGGGCAAATATCAGAATGCTCGAGGAGTGTCTTGAGAAGAAGAGCTTGGGTGGGAGCGTGAGGATCGGTGATGGATGGCGCCAGACCATTCTGATTAACTTCAACCCCTCGAATGACACCCATGATGGTGTCATTTTCCGCTACAGCGTCACTCAATCGCTTGAGGACCAACAAACAACAACCTTCTCCCCTACAATAACCATCGGCGGAGGCATCAAAGGATTTACATTGACCCGAGGGACTTATAAAGTCACCCCGTTCCAGGCCAACGAACGTCTGTGCCAGGAGTTATTCTGATGTATCTCCTGAAGACGCTTAATGTACGTACATTGGGACTGGTCATCACATTGACCCCACCGGCAAGGGCCGCATTACAATCCCTGATCATTAAAGCCCTGCATGCTTGGTAGATCGCCACTATGGAGGACGAGCCCGCGGTATCTATCACGACGGAAGGTCCCCCAAGCTGCATGACGTATGATATGCGACCACTTAAAAACGCGTTCAATGTGCCTTGGCATAAAATCAGCGCCATGCAACCATCAAGCGCTAGACATACCGGTACTGTAGTGAACGTCGATGTTGTTGAAAAGGTTTTCAGTATATTCTTGTGTCGCCGCTCCGATATAGCAACCGAATGTGGCACGTCGAAAACAAGGTGTTGCATCAGGAACGTATCCCCCATTCTCGAGGGCCTCGTAAGCGGTATGTAGCAGAATACGCTGTTGAGGATCCATGTTCTTCGCCTCCCGCGGAGAGATCTTAAAAAACTTGTGATCGAAGTCGGCAAATTCGCTCATGAAATTGCCCGTCTTGACCTTGGTCTCATAAGGAGACGATCCAAGGCTATCTGTGATATGCAAAGGAAGTTTGAAACGATCATCTGGGACCTAAATAAATGTGTTGGTCATACTGAAGTCCGGTATCAGTTATACTAACCTCTGACACAGTATTAAGACCTCTTTCCAGCACCTCCCATAACTGAGCGGTGTTAACTGCGCCAGGAGTATGAGCTGCCATACCAACAATAGCAATAGGTTCTTGCTGATCAGAGATAGCGGCAATATTCTCCCGGGTATCAAAACTAGCGTCAATACAACGTAGTATGCATCCAGGCACAACTCTCTCCAAAGCTCGAAGAGTACCTGATCCGGGACCAAAATTAGTAGCCAAGAGTTCCACGCCCGCGGGGACAATAGACGCTACTTTCTTTGCGACGAGATCCCAGTTCACAGGGTGAACAAGCACCATATCGAGGATCTCGGCCAAAAGTGAAGGACAATCAGAGTTAGGCACAACTATATCTCCGGATACCGTCGACCTTAGGGGACAGACGAGATCTTGGTAATCAGGTAACCGAATGTTTCGCCTGCCTACGTCCTCTAGAATCCGATCCCGAGTATCTGGAAAATGCAGATCCGAGTGATAAAGAGCGTCGACCGTCGTGGGATACACGGTACAATCCTGGGACACGAAAGAGGAAAATTGGACCAGTAAGTCAGGTCGACCCGAAACTGTCACATTCATCTCGTCTAGTATCGCTGCCACGCGAAGTGAGGGAACCTGACAATACTAGAGTGACCAAATCAGCGGTAGGAACGAGATATGCCACTCCCAACTAGCCTGTTGTTCAAATCGAGAGACGCGATCTTCAACATCAGCCTTCGTCAATCCAAGGCAGCCCACGCTCCAAGGGAGGGTGACGTCCGCAGGATTCTCTTTGAGTAAATTTCTCATAAACTGTGAAACGCGCAAGGCGACCCAGAATACCAAGCGAAAAACTTCCACTGCAGTGGTAATGTAGGAAAGCGGGTTGCGGGATGCAGCAACAACAAAAGCTGGAAATATTCCAGAGGATAGACCGAGGACTCCAGCAGAATGGTTGACGTTCACGCTGAGAAAATCGGTGAAAGGACAAGAGGCACCCTGAACGTAGGACTGATAGCGTAGCACCTGCGCAGTGAACAGGAAAATTGCGGAGATGATATGGTTTTCGGCATATTTAGGATCGGGTGCAAGCAGTCTGCGAGGATGATCAAAATCAGAAGGACATATACCGCTTTGATCGAGCTCCTCTACAGATAAAGCGGCAAGTTCAGCGAAAAAAACCTCCAGGCACGAAGAGAGGAGGAGGGAGCTTATGGAAGAGTCCGCATCACGATTTGCCTGCTCAGCTGCGTGACATAAGCTTGCTTTGCTCGTTCCGTGCCCTGCAAAAACCGGAAGGACAATCATCGTGCCGAAGCCAGGGATGGGCACTTTGCCCAGAGGATCCTGCATGTGGTGAGTCACCCAAATTTATTTTATAAGAATAAAAACATACAGTGGCGACTTGAGGTGCAGCCATTTGCCCCAAATGTAGCAAAACGCCGATGCTGAGAGACGTTGTTTGAGGGACGAACACAACGTTGGCTTGGAAGCCGTATTTATATCCGTTGGAAGCTGAGACGACTAAGGCGATTAATGGCGATACAGGCTGCACATTCAGATTGCGTTCTTGTAACGTAATGCGGGAGGCCCTGGACGATTCTGGGCATTATCGTGTCACAGTTCTGATCGGAATTATGTTCTTCTTTCGCATGCCTCACCTGGTGTTTTCCTCGGCTGGCCCGTACTCCTTCCGCAAACCGTGCAACTGCACGAAGAAACTGATGCAATCCGACCGCAACTGATGTGGCAATCCAGCCATATAAGCAAGCTGTGATAAATTGCGGGTTCAAAGGCCAATATTAGTTGCGTTTGGAAGTTTCAAGTTGTTCGGTACCATCAAGTCGTCAATGACACGACATTACGTTCACACCGGAATCGGCTACTTGAACTGACACTCGGCGCTAGCCGAGGCAGTTTTAACACCAGTTCTAATCAGTAAGTACCAGGCTTGGTGGCCTGCAACGAGATAGAGAAACATTGGACGTAAAGCTGAAAAGTGCAGCTGATATGGTGGAGGCAAAGAGCGCGATTCAGTTTCCGCTCAAGGACGCCACCGCATCATGACTGAAATAAGGCTCCAATACTCAGCTTATCGACCGGTTTAGACCTAATTGATCGAGGGAGCCCAACCGCTTTGACAAACGAAACGATGAAGTAAATCAACACATTCAAATTCGAAGAGGCCACTGTCCTCCGGTCGCAGCCTTTGAATGGCCCATGATAACTTATCTCGCACCTCAAATCAGCATGTTGCACTATCAGCAGTTGCACAGCCTATGCACCCGCCAATTAGAGGTCCTAACGAGCGATAACGTAATTTATCTGTTTTTGCAAAAGTTCCCTGCGTTAACTTGGTAGTTGGGCCCGACTTATAGCCAACTGGTTAAAACAAACTAGCGCCTCCCACGCAGTAGAATTGATCTCTGGAGCACTGAACAATACATAGACGTTGTAGGTCTGGTTGGAGAAACCCTTGTTGACGTCGCGACAGGGCTGCAGCAAATTGAAGGGCGGGCAGCCTGGCCTGCCAACCCGACCAACCCGGATATTCGAACTATTGCTTATGTAATTGTCCGTGATTGGCTGGCGCCGAGGCCCAAAACAGGGCCACTCGTAGACAAGAAATATCCCTCAGTTAATTTTGGCTCGCAGAATGGCCCCGAGTCGCAGCGCAGGAGTATACCATGGAAACGGTCCGGGGATCAGTACAAGCAACGAGCCCCCTCGTCTCAGATCTATCGGAGAGCCCTTCCTTCCGTGAGCTCATTGTTCCCTCGACTCCGGCTGCCCTGCCCCATCAATCTGTATCTTCTACATTTTCGTCTTACGTATGCTTATGTTGCCAACACTCACGCTTCCCCTCAATAAAAACGACAGCTGCGTCACAATATTGTCGGGCAGATCTCTGGCAAAACCGGAGACTAGTGAATTCGGATTGCAGGATACATGATGACGAACACACAACAGAGAATCCGTTGGTATGAGCATGGTTTCCAATTAATCTACCATGATTCGCAACAAGCGATCGTTTAGGTCACTACGAACCTCAGTCATCGCCCGACTTACGTCCACACACCGCTGTCGGTGTCTAGTAACTACTACACTACCGAAGATAATAGCACTCATGACGACCAATACGCTGATTGGTCGACAACGTCAGCGCCCTGCGGAGTTGCAGGCAAGGAGAAATATGAACGGTGGTTTTCCTATGGTCCTTGCAGCAGTCTCAGGCTTGTCGGGAGCTTGACACACTGGTCACGGTGGCCTGGCCGTGAGTAACATTCCAAGCAGTTTGACCATTGTTATAGTCAGCCCCAGAGTTTATCAATGTGGACAGTAGTTCGCCTTGTCTGCGCAGGGTATCCAGCCCCTCCACTGCGTTTCCTACGTGAGCTGCTTATCCCGGCCTATCAAAGATCTTAGGCATTCTTAGACTCTGATGTGTGTTCAAAGAGCAGGACATAATAAGGAATTTCGGGGAAAATGCCGTACTTTCCCAGAAAGTTTTAGAAACATGGCACGAATGGCTACTGTAGTCCTCCAGATTGGCATGACGAAAAGAGTTTACTTACGTACCTGCAGTCTTAACCTTCTGGCTGGCGCTGAGCGCTTCTCGGCTGGTGAGATAGAACGATATCCTTTTGCCGCTCCACCCACTGGCATCGTCGGTTTCACAGCCCTCAAGTGGCCTAGTAGCTTGCTATATGTTGTGATACCGCATCTGAGGCAGTCATGTCAATTCAGTAATAACTCGCCCATTCTTGCTTTATCCCTGTTCAAGGTTTTGCCCCAGAACCGCCAGATATACCTACTAGTACGTGCCCAATGACCTCGGTGGATGCGGATAACGTCACGCGTTACTTCTGCATCCAATTAAGTCGCCTAACAGGGAGAAAATAGAGCGGTAGTACCGGCGACAGACATGGAAATTATGAAACAGCTGCGGATCAGGCTGCGCCCAGCACCTGCGTGCTGGTACCTCGTCCTTGTCTGATCCAATGGCCATTGAACTCGAAGAGAGTGTAGGTGCCTCTGTTGTCTCTTGGTCATACCTCGCTGGCAGCATAGTAGTTGCTGCGACTGTATTTATCTTGCTATCCAAGAGGATTCTCGTCAGTCCTACAAACAAGAACGGCGTCCCGCTTCCCTCTGGTCCACCCGCAACATGGTTCTGGGAGAATCCGTTTCCGAAAAAAAAGTACGTGAGCTCGTCCAACACTCACAGGGTCTCGGTCACACCGAAAGCCGAGCCAAATGTTTTAGAGGAAACTCAACCATACTTTTTTTCTTTCCCAGTGTCGCGCGCGAGCTTGCCGCATTGACCGAGCAATATGGACCCGTGGTCTCTTTTCGACGTGGTACCGATGTGACCATTGTCATTGGCCGCATGGACGTACGTTCACTGTATCTATATCAGCAAACCAGCTCCACAGCCCCTCCACAGGCAGCAACTGAAATCATGGAAAAAGAAGGTGGTGCACTCGTCGACCGCCCGAAGTTGGTCGCAGCAGCCGCGATGCACTCGGGCGGAATGCGTCTCATCCTCGAATCCTCCGGGGATCGATTCCGTCGTATGAGGCGGGCCGCACATATCCACCTTCAGTCCAAAGCAGCGGAGGCGTATCAGGAGATCCAAACAGAGAGTGCAAAGAATGTCGTTCTCGACATCTTGAATGACCCCAAAAACCACGCGCAACATGCGAAACGGTGAGTTTCCAGGTCTACCCACGGGAGCCTCTGCACTTCTGCTAGGTGTGGGGTTATCGAGGAGTGTATGAGTGGGCTGATTTTGGAACACGCGCGTGTGTTTTAGTTATGCCACCTCGGTCATTTTGCGCCTGACATATGGGAAGACATCACCAACAAACAGCGATGACCCCGAGGTAGTGCGTATCTACAAGGTGGTGGCCAACTTCCAGTCGTCATTGCAACCGGGGCAATATCTTGTTGACATTATCCCATGGCTGAAACATCTGCCTTGGTATGGTCGAAAGCTTAAGGAGTTCCATCGATACGAGCTCGCGCTCTTCAAGGACCAGCTGAATCGGGTCAGGCGCGATGTGGTACGTAGATACAATGGAACTGTACGATTTCCCCCACGTTTCTTATGTTCTGTTGGTTCTAGGCAGATAACAGTGCTAGTCCCTCGTTTGCCAAGACACTCCTCGAAAACATTGATGACCACCGGCTCTCGGACGATGAGATGGCTTATCTCGGTGGTGCTTTGTTCGCCGCAGGTTCAGATACTGTATGTTTCGACCCCGCTCGTATCAAACGTGGCCAGATGGACTGAAATACACCTGATTAGACCGCCTCGGGTATCACTGTGATGATTATGGCTGCGGCCAGCCATCCTGACGCACAAGCACGTGTTCAAGAGGAGTTAGATGATGTGGTTGGGAGGGACAGAGGTATGTCGACTTGGCCTGGCAGATCTGGAATTTCTTGACGCTACATGTAGTGCCTACATTTGAGGATTGGGATATGCTGCCACAGCTGTACGCATTTGTGCTGGAGGCAATGCGCTGGAGGCCAGTGACCCCACTAGGTATGTGGCCTCTATTTTTCTGTTCCGAACCAAGGTGATGGGAGGTCCATTATATGCCGATATTTCAGGCATCGCACACTGCGCAATGAAGGACATCATTTGGGTATAGATTCTTATTCACTTAGAGGATTCTGACCATAGTGGCACTACAGAGGGGTCAGTGTATTCCTGCCGGAGCGACAGTGATAGGATGTCATTGGTACGTGGCCCGTTTGTCCATATTGCGTGGGTCATCCTCTTACATCTCGATTGACCCAGGGCGATCTCTCGAGACCCAACTATATTTCCAGATCCCGAAACATTCGATCCCGGACGTTGGCTCACCGAGGACGGTCGCATCAGGACGGACATGCACTTTTATACATATGGTTTTGGCCGAAGGTACGCCGCGATTCGTACCTTCTTGAATTCCCAGTTCATGTCATTCATTTTCGTGACGATGCGAACAGAATCTGTCCCGGTCTGCACGTCGCGAATCGATCGCTTTATATCAACCTCGCGTTATTACTTTGGTCGTTCCGCATCCAGAAACGACCTGAAGCGCCGATTGATATGTATGAATTTGGGGATTTGATTGTTACCCATCCGAGGCCGTTCAATGTGAAATTTGTGCCGAGGATGGAGGAGCAGCGATTAAGGGAGTTAATGGCGGCGTAAGATGCGATCGCGAAGTGCCTGCTGGACATCTGTGTAAGCGTTGTACAGTGCACGGATGCCAAAAAAATGCGTTTTGGTTCCAGTCTTGTCTGTTGACGCTACGGGCCAGTTAGGTTACTCTTGCTTAAGTCGCTGTTTGATCCATTTGATAGCACGCAATTACCAATGTTGATTTGATGCACCAAATTGCTTGGTAGACGATTGAGCTCAGTGTAGAACCACAAAGATTTTGTAGGGTTTGTGTGCCAAGTGCTGGCGGAGTTGCTATTACGTAGTTACTTTAACATAATAGCACCTTGAACCACACTACAGTTATGCAAAAACTAGGTGATTATTACGAATGAAACAAAGCAGTGATTGCCGTCTTGCCGATGCAGTTGATTTGAGGGCGACTTAAAGGAAGGTGCCACCACAGGGTCGAGTGGGGCAATGTTGCATTTCCTCGCCTGGACAATTGCCAGTGCCACAAACCCCATTTCTTCTAGTCCCATTCATGAACCGTTCACCCGCTAATGATACGGGGACAAGAGTCAGAACCGCATGGGGACAGATAGAGTAAATAGCATGCACGGATCTGCCTCCAATTGCACGTTGCTCGGCGGTGTTGGGGCGCAGATGAGTTGGTTACGTGCATCATCCGCGGCGTAAAGTTGTCCCAAGGCTCATACCTCCTACTTCGGGGATCAGAGTGGAGTCACATTCGCAAATAGCAACTCGGTGGCGCCGCGGGAGTGGAGTCAAGGTGCTGATAATCTCGTGAGGATAGAGTTCAAGGCGCGTTTGCTGAGCAGCCGCAGTACATAGACGAATATCAATTTCGTATTGCCCTCCCCACTGGAACCCCGGCGCCCATAATCAATCCGCCAACGGCAATTTGTCTCCGCAGCACGAAGCCATTAATCAACGCAGTGGCTTGGCTCGTAGAGGTTCATGTCGCCGGCGGCGTGAATTGCCACAAATAGACCGTTATGCAATGAGCGGCTCACATCGGAAAGGCGCGGGCAAGAAAACGAAGCACAAGAATTCCCGATGGGAATCCCACCTACGACGGCTTGTTAGCATTTCTTCGTTCGAACGCAGCACGATGCGGCCCTCACGTGTTCATGCAATTCCCTTCCAAAACAGTCAAGAAAAAGCGGTGACACCAGCCTTCCGTCTCTACCAAAAGATGGCCATAGGATCCCGTTGATGAGCCAGATCCAAGCAAGAATATGAATTCCCGCGTGGTGATGATGACCCAGTACTATCATGGAACGGGGTATGACAAGCTTCTCAGTATTCACATTATAGCACAATCAGTTCCTCACTTTTCTACCCGCTTTTTACACGAAACAGTGGATAATTAGCTGCTATACATGGTCAGCTATGAAAAATATTTTTAAAGCTACTAGTGGTATTCACGTAGGCTATTATGGCGCTATGTTGGGACTATTATGGCACTATGCTGGGGCTATTATGTCGCTCTGTCTGGGCTATTAGATGAGTATGAGGTCATGTTTTTCGACTAGTTACATAGCAGCGGTGTTCTAAATTTGGGTTCGGGCCGAACCTAGTCAAAATGTATGAAGTCTAGCACATCAACTCGAACTGTGAGCAATAAAAAATAGAACGTGTTTCAATGATAAATACAGGATGTAAAGCAGTAGCAGTGGGAGCCTGCCAACCCACCCTCCTGCCCTTCATCATACCCCATGTATCCCAGCGACAAAAGGCACTATTACAAATCAACCAGTTAGAAGCCGGCATATTTTAGAACTCCGCTAGGTGTGACATTTGTCGCTGGGATACACGGGGCATGGTGGAGGGCAGGAGGGTGGGTTGGCAGGCTTGTGCTGCTGCTGCTTCACGTTCCATATTCACCATTGAAACACAATCTATTTTTTATTGCTCACAGTGCAAGTTGATGTGCTGGACTTCGTACATTTTGACTAGGTTCGGCCCGAACCCAAATTTAGAACACCGCTGCTATGTAACTAGTCGAAAAACATGACCTCATACTC
>JBBPKE010000088.1:4425-43643 GCA_038089095.1 Tylopilus orsonianus | reverse complement strand
AAAATGATAAAAAAGGAATCTCATGTAAAGTAGTAGGTGCTAACAGACGCATACCTGTATGTAGCACAGATGGAGCTGTGGATTTCAATGTGTACACTGCGGTTGATGCAGTGGTACCAAAAGGGGGAAAAGCACTTGTTGACACTGTGATACAAGTTATGATTCCTAACAGTTTCTATGGAAGGCTTGTGTCCCAATCTGGGCTTGCCTCCAAGAAATCAATTGAAGTCGGAGCTGGTGTTATTGATTCGGACTATCAAGAGAATATCTTTGTTCTTTTATTTAATCATAGTAATGAGGACTTTAGTGTATCAGTTGGAGATAGAATAGCCCAACTGATCATTAAACAGATTGGTATCCAACCCCTGGAGAAAGTTGACGATTTAAGAGATACCAGAAGGGGTGAAAAGAGATTTGGCAGTACCAGAATTCAATGTACCACTACAACCGAGACTGGGACCCCTTGTGGGCTCACTGCACAGGAATGCAGGCTTAATTCAGTCAAAATAAAAACAAAAAAAGAAGATGATCAAAATCCCCTTGATGTTCCGGATCAAGTATGGGTTAGAAACCTAAAGCATCAACGGAAGCTTATCTTGATGGTCTCTGTTGCTTCACCAACCAAAAAAGGAAATATGAGAAAAGTCAATGCCCTACTGGATAGTGGAGCTAATGGAATGTTCATTGACAAGATATGGGCTAAAAGTCACAATATCCCATTATAACGATTGGAAAAAGAAATACCAGTCTTCAATGTCAATGGAACAAAAAACTCAGCAGGAAATATCACACATACTGCAGAGTTAATCATGGACTACAAAGGACATAGAGAGCAGATTATCGCAGAGGTAACAGATTTAGGAAAGAACAATTTTATCCTAGGATATACTTGGTTGGAAAAACATAACCCCTCTATTGATTGGCAAACAGGGGAAGTTCACCTCCACCGATGTCCACGCTCTTGTTATCTTTTATGGGAACACACATGCTTCATGAGATTCTTATTGGATAAGGAAATAGATAACGCTCAGATCATTTATCCAAAGATAAAAGCACTCAAAAAAGAGGTCAAAAGAGAAACAACTGAGGATGAGCTAGTTCCACCATAGTATTTACATGACTACTATTCAGTGTTCTCAAAAGGATCTTCTGAGAGGATGCCACTAAAGAAATCTTGAGATCACTATATCCAGTTAAAAGACAGATTTCGACCCAAAAAGGTGAAAGTCTATCCTATGTCTCCAAAAGAATGGGCCGAGGTTAATAGTTTCATAGAAGAACAACTTCAGAAGGGATATATTCAGCCATCGAAATCTCCCATGATGTTACCTGTCTTCTTTGTTTCAAAGAAAGATAGAAAGAAACGAATGGTACAGGACTACTGTTATCTTAATGAATGGACAGTCAAAAATAACTATCCATTGCCACTGATTTCAGATTTGATTGATCGCCTAAAGGGTTCAAAGTTATTTATGAAGATGGATCTTTGCTGGGGCTACAACAACATTTGCATGAAAGAAGGCGATGAATGGAAAGCAGTGTTCACAACTCATAGAGGGAGTTTTGAACCACTTGTCATATTCTTCGGGCAGTTGAACTTGCCCACTACTTTCCAAACAATGATAAATGATATCTTCTATGATATGCATGCTTGTGTTATCATCTATATGTAGCAGTCGCTACACAACCATGGCAACGGCCGTGTTTATGGAGTAGTCATGGAGCCCTATGTTAGAGAGCTGACCTGATGGTCTAATAGATTGGCCACAAGGCAACGGGTATAGGTAGACTATTGCTATATACAGCCTGGTCTGTGCACCAGTAGAATATCTATAAGTAGCATCTGCAATCGCCCATGCTAGCTCCTCAGCTTAGCATATTGGGTTAGTAGCCTAGCGAACCCTCAGTACTGTGCACAGTAGTGGCCTGACTGTAAGCCCTCTATAGTGAGGCATTCCAGGTGGCAGGTGATGCAACACCCTGCCTAATAGCTAGTCCATTACATTATGCTAAGCTGCCTTAACAGTCCCGCCATGAGAAGTGCACGTTAGCTAGAATGTTAAGACCACTATAACATGTGGTAGGCCACCGTCGAGTGGCCAGTGCATACAGAAGCAATATGTGGTGCTACCTGAGAAGAGGAAGTGCATAAGCCACCTCTGTCCACATGCTACCTGCAGTCAGGGTCCTGCCAGAAAGACCCCAGTCACTACACTTTCAGAAAAAGAACTCGTCGAAGAACGGCAATCCCCGAGGCCATGTATAAGTCATGAAATAGCTGTAGCCAGTGCAATAGCAGTTGCCAGTCAAGAGAAGAATGGTTGGATGGTAAACCCTAATTGATGACTAATCAGAAAAACAATAGATAAGGCACAGTAGCCATGCCTGTAGCAGTTGCTACCACCTCGGTAACGGCCGAGCTCACAGAGTAGTCGCGGGGCCTTACATCAGAGAGGTTATTCAACGAGCCGTCTTAGTCGGCCTCATGGTAGTACGTGTAGACAGGTAGTTTCCTAGTATAGGGCGGCACC
This sequence comes from Tylopilus orsonianus, assembly GCA_038089095.1. NCBI lineage: Eukaryota > Fungi > Basidiomycota > Agaricomycetes > Boletales > Boletaceae > Tylopilus > Tylopilus orsonianus. The sequence goes on along the minus strand of JBBPKE010000088.1, from coordinate 41,112 downwards.
ACATGGTCTGTGCACACACTCCTGTAGTATAAGTACCATGCTATCACCCAGCTAGACTCCCCAGTCTAGCATATTGGGTTTCCACCTAGAGACCTAGTACTGTGCACAGAGATGGCTCCATCGTAAGTCCTCTAGTGAGGCATAGGGAGTGGCTGGTGATGCAATGCCCAGCCTGACAGCTAGTCCGTTACATTATGCTAGACTGCCTTTAACGATCCGGCCATCTGAGAGGATGTGCACTACAGAGGATGTTACTGATCACTGAGACACGTGGTAGTTGGCTGTTGTGCTGACAGTGGATGTAGAAGTGGCACGTCATGCTACCCGCAGAGGGGAAGTGCATAAGCGACCTCTGCCCACATTCTACCGAGTTTGGGCTCTCATCAGAAAAGCCCCAGTCCTTTCACGTATTCACAGAAAAGTACACAGCTGACCATTGAATCTAGCATAAGATGTGAAATAGTCGCAGCCAAGAGTGCCATAACAGAGCATAGGGTAAAGTATGGGAAAGGCTAACATAATCCATAAACAACAGATAAGGCAGTAGCCATGCCCGCCCAGGGCTTATAAGGGTGACGACGAAAGAGGCTCACCCAAGTGGTAGAAGAGCGCCAAACACTCAAGTACTCAAAGCTATAGAAGTTCCCAGACTGGTAGGAAGTATACCGGCTAACACTCTTTTGGATCATAGGGACTCTGATCCTAGGGAGGGCGTAGTGTAGCAGTTGCTACCACCTCGGTAACGGCCGAGCTCATGGAGTAGTTGCGGGGCCTTATGTTAGAGAGGTTATTCAACGAGCCATCTTAGTCGGCCTCGTGGTAGTACGTGTAGACAGGTAGTTTCCTAGTATAGGGTGGCACCGCATGGTCCATGCACGCACTCCTGTAGTATAAGTACCATGCTATCACCCAGCTAGACTCCCTAGTCTAGCATATTGGGTTTCCACCTAGAGACCTAGTACTGCACACAGGGATGGCTCCATTGTAAGTCCTCTAGTGAGGCATAGGGAGTGGCTGGTGATGCAATGCCCAGCCTGATGGCTAGTCTGTTACAATGCCTGCCCAGGGCTTATAAGGGCGATGATGAAGAGAGCTCACCCTAGTGGTAGAAGAGCACCAAACACCTCAAGTCGGAGCTAGTAGACGTTCCCAGAACAGTAGGAAGTATACTGTCACATACTCACTGGATCATAGAGACTCTGATCCTAAGAAGGGAGTAGTATAGCAGTCGCTACATGACCATGGCAACAGCTGTGTTCACGGAGTAGTTATGGAGCCCTATGTTAGAGAGCTGATCTGATAGTCCGATAGATCAGCCACGAGGCAACGGATGTAGATAGACTATTGCTATATACAGCCTGGTCCGTGCACCAGTAGAATACCTATAAGTAGCACCTGCAATCGCCCATGCTAGCTCCTCAGCTTAGCATATTGGGTTAGTAGCCTAGCGAACCCTCAGTACTGTACACAGTAGTGGCCTGACTATAAGCCCTCTATAGTGAGGCATTCCAGGTGGCAGGTGATACAACGCCCTGCCTAATGGCTAGTCCATTACACTAAATGGACAATCTTTTAATCTTTACCAAGACAAAGGATCAGGCAGAACATGATGCAGTTGTCATGAAAGTGTTGAAAAGACTCAAAGAGCATGATTTCTTTGTAAAACCAGAGAAATGTGTATTTTCTGTCGAAAAAGTTGAGATGCTAGGAATGATCATTACTCCTGAAGGCATCTTTATGGCAGAAGATAAGATTAAAGGAATAATGAATTGGCTGGTTCCAAAAACAGTCAAAGGAGTCCGAGGTTTCCTTGGATTAGTCAACTTTTATAGGTAATTTGTCAAAGACTTCGCTATTATTGCAAGGCCATTAAATGACCTGACAAAAAAAAGATGTTCCTTTTGAATGAACAGAACAAAGACAACAAGCGTTTGATATGCTAAAGAAAGCATTTACAATAGCTCCAGTAATGACATACCTGAATGAAGATACACCTTATAGAGTAGAGTGTGACGCATCTGACTTTGCTACAGGAGCAGTACTATCTCAGGAAGTAGATGGGAAATGGCACCCAGTTGCCTATTCCTCAAATTCAATGACTCCAGAACAGTGAAATTACCCCATCATTGATAAAGAAATGCTGGCCATTATTAATGCATTAGAACAATGGCAACATCACCTTGAAGGTGTCAAGCACCAGTTTGAGATCTGGATGGATCATTCAAACCTCCAGTATTTCATGAAAGGATAGGATCTCAATAGAAGACAGGCACGCTGGGCACAGTATCTTTCATGGTTTGATTTCCTATTGGTAAAAAAGGCAGGAACCTCTATGGAGAGAACCTGATGCGCTCTCTAGAAGAGAAGACCACGCTATTGGAATAGAAAATAATAATAAAGGGGTCATCATGATCCCGGAAAGTAAAGTTCGAAAAACGCAACCTACCTATATAGGAATGGCTGAAGAAGACCTTTTTGATGAAGTAAAAAAGGCACAGGGATCACCAGAAGAGTTAAAGTTAATAGATGAGAAGATCTATGTCCCCAATGAAGAAGGGTTATGATAGAAGATTATCTCATTATATCATGATTCTACCCTTGCTGGACATGGTGGATCTGATAAAACAATGGAATTGACTAGCCGATTCTATAAATGGGAAGGGATGAGATCCCAAATCAAAGATTATTGTTCCTGGTGTGATAGATGTGCTCGGATGAAGCCAACGAATCAGCTTCCTGCTGGTTCTATAAAGCCATTGCTGGTCTCTAGTGGACCTTGGAAGGAGATTACTGCAGATTTCATCACAGATCTGCTGGAAAGTAAAGGATTTGACTCAATTCTAGTGGTTGATGATTGCTTCTCTAAAGAGGTGGCATTTATTCCCACCAATAAAACAGTTACAAGTCTTGAAACAGCAAGATTGTATCAGAATCATGTCTGGAAGCATCACAGACTTCCTGACTCTATAGTCAGTGATCACAGACCTCAATTCACCTCGCAATTAATGAAAGATCTGTGCTCGATGTTACAGATTAAACCAAAGTTATCAACAGCCTTCCATCCTCAAACAGATGGTCAAACCAAAAGAGTTAATCGGGATCTCCAGCAGTATCTCTGATTGTTTACTGCCAAAAAGCAAAAGGAATAGGCTGAATAGTTAAGTCTAGCCCAATTTAATTATAATAACCAAATGCACTTATCAACGGGCAAGACCTCTTTCGATATAACAAGGTCATACATGTCTAGGATGGGCATTGAATCAAGAATGATGAAGAGTTCTGCTGTGCAGGAATTCACTAAAAAGTTCTCTGGTACCTTTATTCAAGTTTGAGATAATTTGGAAAAGGCTCATGCCAAGATGATGGCATGGGGAGGTAGCCAGAGGTTGGATATTGAATATTCGATTGGAGACAAAGTTTGGCTCTTCACCTCACATCTAGATTTGGGATAATCTGGTCACTTATCTTCAAAGCTTATGGAAAGGTTTATCGGACCTTATGAAATAACTGATATCATAGATTCGAATGCTGTGCATTTGAAATTACCTAGCTCAATGTGCATTCACCCAGTTGTGAACGTAAGCCGCATCAAGCCTTACAAAGAAAGATTCCCAAGACAACCTGTTGTTGTGCCTGGACCATCTAATGTGGATGATGAAGGACAAGAGGAATGAGAGATTGAGAAAATAGTAAATTCTTGCCTCAGGGGTAATGGGCTTCAGTTTTTAGTCCACTGGAAAGGTTATGGTGATGAAGACTGTACTTGGGAACCTCAGAGCAATTTGTCAAAGGCACAGGCTGCCATTGATGATTTTTACAAAGTGAATCCGACAGCCCCATGCTGTTTTAAACTTATCAATGCAAAGTTTGAGGATTTGAGCTTCTGTCCTTATGAAAACCTCACAGAATGTCTTTCTCCTCTGATTGGTCATCTGGAATCTGAACCATAGAAGGGGGGTAATGTTGAAAACACCATATTTTTATCTTTAGAACAGTGCTACTTTTTCATGTCATGTGACCTATGGCTGTGCTAATCACATGACTCATCACATGACTTGAGGCTGTGCCTCTTACCAATCAAAGGCTATGTTGTGGCTGTGCTATGACATCATAATGATATCATGGTCTAGACTGGTCTAGCCTTACATATATATTTAATTACCATTGTAGAACCTTCTGAAATGTTCTATTACTATACCCATATATAGTATTTGTGTAGATTCACACATCAGCCCTAAGCTGGTCTGTACACTGGTCTGTACAGTATATATAGCTGTCAATGCAATGCCCAAAGACTCCAGTTTAGTCTTTGTGGCATTCCAGCTGCAAACCTCTAGCCTCTTAAAGTTAGATCTTAGTGTGGGCCTAGGCTAGCACTGTATAGTGTGGCTGTCAGCTTCAATTCATAATTCCTTTTACTTTTTCATCAGACATGTAGACTCCCTTAGGGGTTACAATTATGCCCAACATTTCTACTTTCTTTGTTGAGAAGACACACTTTTCCAGTTTTATGAAAAGATCATGATCTTTCAATCTTTTTAACACTTCTTTAACAACTACATCATGTTCTTCTTGGTTGTCCATCTTTGTGAATATTAAGAGTTCATCCATGTAGACAATAACACAAGCATGCATATCATAGAAGATATCATTCATCATGGTCTGAAAAGTTACCAGCAAATTTGATTGACCAAAGAATATTACAAGGGGTTCATAGCTGCCCCTATGTGTGATAAAGGCAGCTTTCCATTCATTGCCCTCTTTTATTTGAATATTGTTATAGCCCCAGTGAAGATCCATCTTTATAAATAGCTTTGAACTTTTTAGGTGATCAATCAAATCTGAGATCAGTGGCAGAGGGTAGCTATTTTTGACTGTCCAATTATTGAGATATTGGTAATCCTGTACTATCCTTTTCTTGCCATCTTTCTTTGGTACAAAGAACACAGGAGAGGTTTGTGGCAATTTTGAAGGTCATATATAGCCTTTCCTTAATTGTTTATCAATAAAAGAATCTACCTCTTCATGTTCCTTTGGGGACATTGGGTAGATTTTTGCTTTCTTGGGTCTGAACCCCTCTTTTAGCGCAATACAGTGATCCCATGGTTTTGACACAGGCATTTGTTCTAATGATATTTTAGAGAAAACATTATAAAACTCATAAAGATACTGTTTGGGAACCAGTTCCTCCACTGTAGCTTCCCTTTCTGTTTTCTTTTCTAGAGCTTTAGTTTTTGAATAAACAAACTTTGCATTGTCTAATTCTTTTTGAAGAAGAGAGTGCATAAAACAGATTTGCTCTTGAAGTAGATAACATGACCATGGGCATTGATGGAGGGTTACTTCCCCTGTTTGCCAGTCAATGGAGGGATTATGCTTTTCCAATCAGGTATATCTCAAGATTATGTCATTTTTTCCTAAATTGGTTACTTCTGCAGTAACTTTCTCTCTATGTTCTTTGTAATCCAATATTAACTCAGCAGTGTAAGTGATATCTCCTGCAGAGTTCTTTGTTCCATCAACATTAAACACTGGTATTGCTTTTTCAAGCTTTGTCAGAGGTATCTTATGACTTCTTGCCCAGGTTTTATCTAGGAATATTCCATTTGCACTGCTATCCAGTAAGGTGTCCACTTTAACCATGTTAGATTTAGTGATATGGTGAGCCACTTGTACTTTTAGGGAAATTTCCCTTTTTTGATTGCATTGTCTAACCCATACTTGATCTGGAATGTCAAGAGGGTTGTCTTTAATTTCTTTTTTTGTTTCTTTTCTGATTTTGACTGAATTAAGCCTGCATTCCCATGCAGCAAGCCCATTGTGGGTCCCAGTCTTGGTTAGAGTGGTACATTGAATTTCAGTACTACCAAAGCCCTTCTCACCCCTACTGATATTCTCCAAATTATCAACTTTCTCCAAGAATTGGGTACTGATCTGTTCAATGATCAGTTGGGCTATCCTATCTCCAACTGATACACTAAAGTTCTCTTGTTCATGATTAAAAAGGAAAACAAAGATATTTCCCCTATAGTCCGAGTCAATAACACCAGCTCTGACTTCTACTGCCTTTTTGGAAACAAGCTCAGATTGGGATGCAAGCCTCCCATAGAATTCCTTTGGGATTGCCACTTGTATCTTAGTATCCACAAGTGCTTTCTCTCTTTTGGAAACTACTATCAACTGTGCAGCATATATGTCAAAGCCCACAGCTCCTTCTGTGCTATGTACAAGTATGTGTCTGTTAGCGCCTGTAATCTTACATGGTACTACTTTTTTATCTATGTTTTCTATTATATTTTCTATATATAACTCACTATGGGTATCACCATAGTCCCTGTCAAGACAATTATAATAGTTATTAAAAGAATTGTTTTTTACCTTCTGAGGTTCCAGAATCCTCAGTTGGCCTTTCCTTTTCCCTTCTTCTCAAGGGCCATTACATCTTTTAAGATGGCCAGTGCCTCTTCTAATCTTAACCCTCTGATGAGGGTGGCAACATCGAATTCCTGGCTGTCATTTCATGTAACAGCCACTTTCTCAGGTATTTCTCTTCCAATACCTTGATGAGAACCTGATTATTTAGGTTCTCCATTCTTCTGACCAGATTTCTGGCCATCACTGTGATCCATTGCTCATACACTTCTTTTCTTATACTTAGAGCAATTAAAATGGTGCCCTCCTTGATTGAATTTGCACTTAGGGCACTGAGTGCTTGGCTTTTTGCAGTTTTTGGAGAAATGCTGTTTAGTACTGCAATTGTAACACCCATTAGAAGGTGCTCACCTTGTGTTGACCATGTCAATGTCCATTGCATTGGGGTCTTTTCCTTTTCCTTTTTGAGTATTATAGGAGAATATACCCCCCTCTCTTGTATTGATGAATAGGGTATCAAATCCTTCTTCTAACTTGAGGATTCTATCTCTCAAAACATTGTGTTCATCTGTTCTTTGCCCTCAAATATAGAGCTCTCTTTTAATGTTAAATTTGACACTGTTCTCCAGTGCCCCAATTGCTTCAGACTCCCAGATTAAATCTGTTTCATATAGAGTCTCGAATCTTGTGAGAAACTCATGGATCCTCTCCTTGGGTCCTTGTCAGATCTCCGAGAGCTTTTTCCTCAGAAGATCTCTTCTATTTCCTGCTGTAAAGTGAACTCTCAACTCCTTCTCCATATTATCCATTGAAGGCCATGCATAGTAGCCCTGATCATTTATTTTTTTGTACTGGACCATTTTTAGTCTGGCCTATATTGTGGCTCCTCCAATGTCCTTATCTAAATCTCCTATTCAAGAATAGATTCCTTGCCCTTGGTCTTGCAAGGTTAAAAACACTTTTGGACTATTTTGTACATACATTTTAATCCTAGCAAATCAATTCTCATATTTGAAGCCAACAACCCAGTTTACACTGGAGTTCCCAAGCTCACACAAAACTAACTTTTAGAGATTAGAGGATTTGGGGTGAAATGCCACAAAGACTAAACTAAAGTCTTTGGGCATTGATTGACAGACATTATATACTACTACAGATGAGTACCCTAGCAGTCGTTATGTAAGGTATCTTTGTAAGTCCTTGGTAACTAAGTTTAATATATCAAAGTGTTGCTGGCAATGCTCATCAGAAAGTTCTGATGGAAGAATGGAAATTAAAAGAAGAGCTGCTCTACTGGCTTTAGAAGTGCACAGCATGGAAATTAAAGAAGGCCTCATGGCTGCATATCCCCTTTTGGTATCTTTAAAGATGCTTTTAAGTCTACCTTTGGTATGTTGCTCTTCTTTATGTTCACGTGATGGGTCACGTGTGAAGCGATTACTTAAGTGATTCGCTTCATTACCCCCTTCTAAGGGTCAGATTCCAGATGACCACCAAACCTTTCAGATATGGCATTACATTTGGTGAAATTTTTGTACTCTCAGAATCCAAGTTCCTCGAAAGATGCATTAATCATTCGGAGCCATCATGGTGCTCCTGGGTTCTTTTTGTAGAAGGCATCAATTGCCCCCTGAGCATGGGTTAAATTACTTTATGGTTCCCATATTCGTTCTTCTTCATTATATCCTTTCCAGTGAACCAAGAATTGCAGGCCTTTTCCTTTTAGGCAAGCATTTACTATGTAGTCCACTTTCCATTCTTCATCTCCTTTATCGTTAACCAGCACTGGATTAGGTGATGTGGCTGGTTGTTCAGGTAAATGTTCTTTAAATGGCTTTATATGGCTTACATTCACCACTGGGTGGATGCATATATAGCTTGGTAATTTTAACTGAACCGCATTCTCTCCAATGACCTCCTCTATTTCGTAGGGGCTGATGTATTGTTCCATTAATTTTGATGAAGTTCTTTCGGACTTCTGTAGATTTAAGTTTGACGTTGAAAGCCAAACTTTATCTTTAACATTAAACTCTTGGTTTTGCTGTTGGGAAGATCCCCATTTAGTCATTTTGTTTTGTGCATTCTTTAAGCTTTCAAAGACTTCCTTTATTTTGTTTGAGAAATCTTCCGCTTCTGGGGCTTTTACTTTTAAGGGTTCTATTCCCATTCGAGGGGTATAAGTTTTCGTTATTTCGAATGGAGATTTCTTTGTGGATGAATGTTGATGGTTGTTATAATTAAATTGGGCTAGGGCCAACCATTCCGACCATTCATGTTGTCTTTCAGCGGTGTACAGGCGAAGGTATTATTGTACATCTCTATTAACCCTTTCTGTTTGACCATCTGTTTTTGGATGAAATGTGGTTGAAAGCTTTGGCGTGATCTTTAATAACTTGCACATGTCTTTCATAAAGTGAGAGGCAAATTGTGGACCTTGATCACTAACAATTGTTTTTGGAAGTCCATGGTGCTTCCATACATTATCTCTATAAAGCTTTGCTGTTCCCAATGCCATTATCATTTTGTTTATTGGGATAAGCTCTATTTCCTTAGATAAACAGTCTACCACTACTAGAATGGTATCATAACCATTTGACTTTGGCAGATCTGTTATGAAGTCTGTGCTAATGTCTTCCCAGGGTTCTTTGGGAATTTCTAAAGGTTTAATCTTTCCCAATGGAATCTGATTGGAAGGCTTCATTCTTGCATATCGATTGCATCTACTGCAATAGTCTTTTATAGCTGATTGCTGTCCTTCCCATTTATAGTATCTGGAAGCCAGCTCATACATTTTATCAGCTCCGCAGTGTCCTGCCAAGGTTGAATCATGATATAACTCGATGATTCTTTGCCTTAAGTTTCCTTTATTTGGAACAAACATTTTTCCTTCAAAGATCTCTTTATCTTCCTGTGCTTCCTGCACATCCTTGAAGATTTCTTCTTCAGCTGTTCCAACGTTTGTTAATGTTATCCGGACTTTAGATTCCGGTATCATTGTTATTCCTTTATTGTCCTCTTCTATCCCTTTTGCATGATCTGGCCTTCTAGATAAGGTGTCTGCTTTACCCATGGATAAACTAGCCTTTTTTACCAATTCAAAATTAAACCTAGACAGAAATTGTGCCCATCTGGCCTGTCTTCAGTTTAAATCTTGGCTTTTCATGAAATATTGAAGGTTATGGTGATCCGTCCATATTTCAAACTTATGTTTGGCTCCCTCCAAGTGATGTCGCCATTGGTCTAAAGCATTTATAATGGCCAGCATCTCTTTATCCGCAATTGGATAGTTTCTTTGTTTCGCTGTCATAGAATGTGATGAAAAGGCTACAGGATGCCATTTCCCTTCTTTCTCTTGAGATAATACTGCTCCCGTTGCAAAATCAGAAGCATCACATTTTAACCTGAACAGTTTTTCTTCATTGGGATAGCTCATCATTGGAGCTTCCATGAACATCTTCTTTAAGTCATTAAAGGCTTTTATTTGCATTGGTCCCATTTCAAAAGGGGTATCTTTCTTTGTTAGATCATTTAGGGGTCTAGCTTTTATTGCGAAATCTTTCCCAAATCTTCAGTAGAAGTTTGCTAACCCCAAAAATCCTCTTACTTGCTTTAGATTTGTGGGAATAGACCAATCTAAAATGCCTTTTACTTTATCTTCTGCCATTTCTACTCCTTCGGGCGTTACAATCATTCCCAACATTTCTACCCTTTTTGTAGAGAAAACATATTTCTCTGGTTTTACAAAGAGATCGTTTTCTTTTAATCTTTTTAGAACTTCTTTTATGACTTCATCATGTTTCTTTTGGTCATCCATAAATGTGAAGATTAACAAGTTGTCCATATACACAATGACGCATTTGTTCATATCATAAAAGATATCATTCATTATTGTTTGAAATGTTGCTGGGGAGTTTGATTGTCCGAAGAACATTACTAGTGGTTCAAAGCTTCCTCTGTGTGTTGTAAAGGCTGCTTTCCATTCATCTCCTTTTTTCATTCGGATATTGTTATATCCCCATCTTAGGTCCATTTTTGTGAATAACTTTGCTCCCTTTAGGCGATTGATCAGATCTGAGATCAGCGGCAATGGGTAGCTATTCTTTTCTGTCCAGCTATTTAGATATCTATAATCTTGGACCATTCTCTTTTTTCCGTCTTTCTTTGGTACAAAGAAGACTGGTGATGTTTGTGGGGATTTTGAAGGGCGAATGTACCCTTTCTTTAATTGTTCATCTATAAATGAATCTACTTTGGCCCTTTCTTCAACCAACATTGGGTAGATTTTTGCTTTCTTTGGAGTAAATCCTTCTTTTAGGTCTATACAATGGTCTCAAGGCTTTTCTAACAGCATTCATTCCATTGACTTCTTCGAGAAGACATTGTAGTATTCATGAAGATATTGCTTTGGAACCAGTTCTTCAACGGTTGTTTCTTTCTTTCCATCAGCTTTTTCTAATGCCTTGATCTTGGGTATCATTATATTAAGGTTATCCATTTCTTTTTGTAGAAGTGTTCTCATGAACACTATTCTTTCTCTTAAAAGGTAACATGTTCTTGGACAACAGTGCATTTTTACTTCTCCTGTTTCCCAGTTTATTTTAGGATTGTGCTTTTGTAGCCAAGTATACCCTAGAATAAATTGATTTTTTCCTAGGTTAGTTACCTCAGCGATTACCTTTTTTCTATGTCCTTGATAGTCCATGATTAATTCTGCTTGATGTGTTATTTCTCCTGCAGAATTCTTTGTGCCATCGACATTGTAAACGGTTATGGGCCTTTTGAGTTCTTTTATTGGAATTCGATTGTTTCTTGCCCATGTTTGGTTGATGAAAAGTCCATTTGCTCCACTATTGAGGAGTGCATTGACTTTTCTCATTTGAAGCTTTTGCATTGGTGGTGCTACCTCTATTTCCAACAGTAGCTCCTTTTGTTTTGAAACATTTCGAACCAGGATTTGATCTGGAACTTCAAGTCCTGATTCCTTTTCTTTTTTGACTGAATTAAGCCTGCATTCCTGTGCAGCGAGCCCTGATTGGGTCCTGGTCTCGGTTTTTCTACTTTTCATTGACATTGGACTATGGCTTTTCATCGTGCTACAACCTGTACTGCCAAACCCTTTCTCACCCCTGCTAGTATTCTCCAATTCTTCTGTCTTCTCCAAGGGTAGAGTACAGATCTTTTCGATGATCAATTGGGCAGCTCGAAGGCCCCTTTCTAATTTAAAGTCTTCTTTGCCATGGTTGAAAAGTAGAATCTTTATGTTTCCTTGATAATCAGAGTCTATTACTCTAGCTCCAACATTGAGGGCATTCTTTACGGCTAATCCCGATCTTGATGCTATTCTTTTGTAATAGCCTTGCGGAATTGCTACTTGGATTGCAGTGTCCACAGTTGCACTTTCTCCTGCTGGGATGACCTTTTCTTCAGCTGCATAAAGATCAAATCCTGCAGCCCCTTCACTTTCCCTAGTGGGAAGTTGTCCGTATTGTCCTATTTTACAAGGTATCAAAGAAGTACCTAATTTTTTCTCTTTTTCTATTTTAGTCTTACAAGAATAGAAATTCTCGCTGTCTGTATCTACGGTATTACAATCTAACTCACTATAGTCATCGCTATAGTCCAAATCAGCCAAATTACTAAAGTAGTTGGTGCAGATAGTATCAGAAAATTTAAATATTTTGTCCTTAAAAGGACCCCCTTCTTTTCTTTTTATGGCAATTGGATGCCCATTCAATAAACACAGTGCAGCCACTTGAAGTTCCAGATTCTTCAAGTGGCTTTGCCTTTTCCCTTCCCATTAGCTTCCTCTGGGTGCATTTGGAGGTTGACAGCATCATAAAGAGCTTGTAGAGCAGCCACTGGTCCAAGGCCTCGGACAATAGCAGCTGGGTCGAACTCATTGCCATCATTCCATTGTACAGCTGCTCAGTCCGGCGTCTTTCCTTCTCTTTGATCTGTAACTGCTCTTGCATATGAGCCATTCGATGTAAAAGGCCCCTCCCCATTATTTGAAGCCATTTCTTGTATGGTCTTCTTTGGGCCAGGTCCTTTATATTTGGAACAGGAGAACCGGTGTCCTCCCATTCGGAATCGGCATTCTTGGCACTGAGAAGAAGGCTTTTTGCAATCTTTAATTCTGTGCCCTTTTCCTCCGTAATTGAAGCAGCCTGTCAGCTTTGCTAACCTTGTAGTGTCTATTTCCATGGTATCCACATCCATTGCAAATGGGTCCCTGGCTTTTCCTTTATGGACGTTGTTGAAGAATGCACCCCCCTCTTTTCCCTTTCTTGCCATTGCTAGTGAATCGAAGGCTACCCCTATCTCAAGAATATTTTCCCTTAGTGTAGGGAAATCTTCTGATTGTTGATCCATTAGGAACAACTGCATTTATATGTCTTTATTTATTCCTCTTTCGAGGCATTGTACTGCGTAACTCATTGAGATAAGGGAGTGGTCGTACAACCCTTCGAATCTCATTATATATTGGTGAATAAATTCACTCTTTCTTTATACACATTCTTCAAGCCTTCTCAGGGCAATGTCTTTTCTATTCCCAGCTAGGAATCGTTCCTTTAATTCATTGTCCATTCTGGCCACGTCTGGCCAATTTTCCACGTTGGGAATTGCCTTGTATCTTTCTATTTGTATCCAGGCCCAGGTAGATGCCCCACTGTCCTGTTTTTCCAGATCCTCTACTCTTGCAAGAATTGTGAGAACCCTTTCTTTATCATCTAGATAGATATCCCTATTCATTTCCAAAAATAATTTCATTTTCGACCACCAGTTTTCAAACTTGACCGATGTTCCATCAAAGAACCCTGGATCTGGTATAGGGTCCACTCTTTTGGTAACTCGTACTGCTGCAGGTACAACCCTGTTTTGTTGTCTCCGAAGGACCGCTAGATCTCTGTGGAGATCTGCGAGTTGTCTTTGCAGTTTCTCTATTTCCACATTTTGAGCCAGCCCTGCTGGTTCCGGGTCCATAATCGATTCTCTTGAAAGGTCTGAGGGAGTGGGTGATTGAGGAGGCCTCTCTAGTCCACTAAGTGGGGTGCTTGAGCATGACATTTTTATAAAGTCCTTTAGAGTGTAACCAGACTAGCAAATGGTCGTCTGGTGTCCTTAAGCGGATTCTTTCTACCAGCGGTAGTTCCGGTACTTGTTCCAGAGGTGGTAAGATTGAATCAGACCAACCAGAGCCTCCTTTCTCAGAAGACAGTAGAAATTCTTTATATGGAAATTCTTGTGGAATTAAATCCTCGAACTCTAGAGATTGTTCGGGAGAAAATTCCTCCTTTTTGATTTTCCTTTCAGGTGTTTCTTCTTTTGCTTTCAAGTACTCTGGAAATGTGAGTACTGAATCTTGCAGGTATGCCCCGATTACAGTGAAATTCTTGTACCTCAGGTACACAAGGTACTCAGGCCAAACTTGATGATTGCCAAACTCTTGGCAGTAGTGTCTTTCGAGGTTTTCTAACCACTGAAGCATCCTTTATTATAAAATTGAATTCATATTCTAAACCAGGAGACCTGCGTTCCCTCCTGGAGGGTCTAGGCCAATAACCTTTCCTAGCACCCTTTACGTATTGTATAGTATAAATCGTTTTTAAATAGAGTCACAAGCTCCTGACCCAAAAGTCCTTCGAAAAATGAATTTATCATAGGTGCAGGAGGATAATCAGTCCCTTAGCTTCACATGAGGAGACCTGCAAACAAGGGCCCTAATGTACCCTTGTCTCTCTTGCTCTTATCTGGGCCGCTTTACGATACAAGAATGTGGGCAAGTGCCCAAATGAAACGTAGCAATGAAAAATCCCCTTAACCCTGGGGTCCAGCTGTAGCTGACCTTTAATGCTAGGTCAAGCAAAGAGTAGTGTGAGGGTGGGTAGTGATAAGTTTAGTCTTATGAAGCTGACAATCCAGTTTACACCGGAGTTCCCAAGCTCACACAAAACTAACTTTTAGAGATTAGAGGATTTGGGGTGGAATGCCACAAAGACTAAACTGAAGTCTTTGGGCATTGATTGACAGACATTATATACTACTACAGGTGAGTACCCTAGCAGTCATTATGTAAGGTATCTTTGTAAGTCCTTGGTAACTAAGTTTAATATATCAAAGTGTTGCTGGCAATGCTCATCAGAAAGTTCTGATGGAAGAATGGAAATTAAAAGAAGAGCCACTCTACTGGCTTTAGAAGTGCACAGCACAGAAATTAAAGATGGCCTCGTGGCCGCATATCCCCTTTTGGTATCTTTAAAGGTGCTTTTAAGTCTGCCTTTGGTATGTCGCTCTTCTTTATGTTCACATGATGGGTCACATGTGAAGTGATTACTTAAGCGATTCGCTTCAATATTTACTTGCTGACCCATTGAACTTTCCTGGGTCAGGGAAGGGATCTATTTTCTTTTGATACCTAGGTACCATAGGAGCAGCTGGAGTGGATGTGCTTGGTCCAGCATCTTGTGTTTTTACTTGAGCCTGAAGCCCAATGAGATCATGCTGTACTCTGTGGGTATCTTCCTTGACCTTGAAGGTCTCCTTCTCAGCAACCTTCATTCTTTTTATGAGCTTTGCTAGCTCAGCATTGGTATCATTCAACGTCACTATCAGCATGTTGATTTGCCTATCCAGTTCTGAGTTAGTGGGGGCCATTGTGGGGGATATCTTTTAGCCAGAGAAGAAGGATGTAAAATTGTTGTTCAGGGATGGAGGGTTCCCTGCTTTTGCCTTTCTTTATTTCTCTTGTTACCCAGTCTGGGTAAGGTCCAAAAATGTCATTTGGGTAGAAGAAGTCTTGAATATCTTCTTCTTCTTTGATCTCTAGACTTGGGAGATCTAAATTGAAAAATTTGGAATTTGCTAGGATCTCATCTAATTCTACTTTATTTGTGACTGAAGTTAATTCCTCAACAGTCCTCCTATAGGTGAGTGCTTCTCTAAACTCTGGAAATGAGAACCAGTTATCATTGGGATTGTAGTTCTCACTTGTTTCTGTCAGATATGCAAGGTAATCTGACCAGAGTAGGTGGAGTGAAAACTCCTCTGTGTATGCAAGGGCAAGATCTCTTGCATATCATAGCATCCTCAATCAATCAAATGTATACTATATCAGGAGATCTGCATTCCCTCCTGACCACTCTTGGCCAATAGCCTACCAAGCAGCAACTACTACTATAAAGAAAGTGATGTTATGAGCACCAGATCTGAAGATCAATTGAAGGAGAACTATAGTGGTGTGGCTGTCATTAAACAATTATCACCACACAAGGTGACTACAGGAGGCCCTAAGGGTAATCTCCTCTTTAAGTCCTTATTAGGACCATTTTACTTAAAAAAGAGTAGATAGAAAAAAGTGGTAATGTGAAGAGATCCCCTTAAGCCTGGGGTCCAGCTTTGTTTCTCTTAATGCTGGGATTTACATGTAGAAGCAAGTAAAGAGTAAGTGGAGAGTGGTGGAGTAGGATAAGAAGTTCAGTCTTAATGAAGCCGACAGTCCTCACTATACAGCAAAAGACCTAGGCCACCACTAGAACTGACTATAAAAGCTAAGCAGATAAGGCTAGAATGCCACAAAGACTGAACTAGAGTCTTTGGGCATTGATTAACAGACTGTAGAGAATGCTACATTAACCTAGCATCCCGATATGGGCATAGCTAACCCCACATGAACATAACTGTGGGAAAGAATAAGGATTAGCTAAGGGTTATTGCTTAGTCAGTGATATGCTTAAATAAGGAAAGGTCTAGAAGAGCCTAGGCTACACAGTCAATGGACAATGAGGCATATATGAGGCTAATAGATAGGGCTTTACATGAGAACTCTTACATAAAGATATGTTACATGTGGTCCAGGTAGGAACATGTGTAGAATCTCTTAAACTGCTCCTGCCAGGAGTGAACCCCGGAGCATGGACAAGGACTTACACATGACGGCGGTAAGGTGAATCTTCCTAGGAGCAAAGCTTGCACTTGCAAGGATTGTGACAAGATAGACCAAGCATGAGGAAGCTGAGCAAGGAATGGGTTTAGAGTTCAGCAGCTAGTACAGGAGCTGTGCTAGTTGTGAGGTAGACTAAACATGAGGAGTTCCTATGCTAGTGTAGGGTTTATATGGACAGGGGTGAAACAAGGTGTTACCCCTAATGGGCAGCTATCAGGGTATAGGGTACTGGGACAGTGCAAGAGAAATGGAGACTAAGTATACCTGAAGCAGGGTGCTGTTAGGTAGGCGCTGTCAGAAGGAACGTCCATATGACAGCAGAGAACATCGTATGTCAAGGAATATGAAATATGAGTCAGTATGACTCGTAAGGCATTATATGGTGTAAGAATACGCAAGAGTGATGCCATATGAGTGAACAGGTGAAACATGGGACAAAATGGACCATAACTGAGGGAGGAATGGTGATAACGAGCAAGTGGAAGTGAACTGTAACTGTGTGGGAGTCATCACCAAAAAAGGAAATAAGTGTACAAGGAAGTGTAAGTCATAACATTACCCCCCCGTCTAACCATCTGATTCTCCAGGGAAGATTAAAAATCTAAGGCCGTAGGGCCAGGGGAACCGGTACCAGGACAGCGCGAGAGAAATGGAGGCTAAGTATACCTGAAGTGGGGTGCTGTCAGGTAGGCGCTGTCAGAAGGAACATCCGTATGACAGCAGAGAACATTGTATGTCAAGGAATATGAAATATGAGTCAGTATGACTTGTAAGGCATCATATGGTGTAAGAATACACAAGAGTGATGCCATATGAGTGAACGGGTGAAACATGGGACGGAACAGACCGTAACTGAGAGAGGAATGGCAATGACGAGCAAGTGAAAGTGAACTGTAACTGTGTGGGAGTCATCGCTGAAAAAGGAAATAAGTGTACAAGGAAGTGTAAGTCATAACAAGATACAACTGATAGCATCAAGTCTACCAGGGTAGTTATTGTATATAGCCAGGCACAGTATGGTCTGTGCACAAAGCCCTGTAGTATATAAAGTACCATAATGTGTCCTCCAAAGCCCCAGCTTTGGATATTGAATGTTACAGTCTAGTACCTGCAGGTAGTGAGCACTGACAGTAAGTCCACAGATGTGACAGCAGGTGTGGCCATTGATGCATATGCATGGCCATGAGGCTAGTCCTCTTCACAGACTATATATACTGTACATGCCTGCACATGGACCAGCTTAGGGCTGGCAGTGAACTACAACTATCTACCATATATAGACTAAGTAAAGAATATTCCAGAACATTCTAGAGTACTGTGTGATAGTAATTAAATACAGGAGGAAACAATATGTTTATTTAAAGTGACTTAGACCAATAATATCATATGATGTCATAGCATAGCCACAACACCGCCTTTGATTATGTAAGAGGCACAGCCTCGTCATGTGACTATAGATCACATGATACAGCACAGCCATAGGTCATGTGACTTGCAAAAGTAATACCAACTAAGTTCAGCAAAATAAATATTTTCAACACTTTATAACAAAGTGCATGGATCACTGTAGGGCTGGTGTGTGACTACTACTTATTAATTACTAGCACAGCATCAGTAAGCTATCTGTAACAAGGTTTAATATAAATTACTTATGTTTACCATGAAACACTAGTCACCAATCAAATGGAAATGAAGCTGTGCTGATAGTAATTAATTGTCAAGCAGAAATAAAAAGAAGTGTGCTCAGCATGGAAATGAAAGGCACAAGGCCATACTAACTCCATTAGTATAAATGAATAAGCCATGCTGGTAGATCCAATACTCTCATAATGAATAGAAGAAAACTATCTAAGTCTTTTAAAGACTAACTAAACTTAAATGCTTAGACAATAAAATAATATGGTCATATGATGTGAAAGCTAACTAATCATGTGAAATTACTTCACTACCCTCTATCTAGGAGCTGAGTTCCAAGCAACCAAATACCAACTCCTGTTCAGTGAAATTCTCAAAAGAGCAAAAGCCCAATTGACTGTGAAAGTCATCTAATGTCATGCAAATCTTTCATGAAGCATTAGGGTTATTCTGGTAAAACTTAGTGATTGTATCCTGTGCATGCTCAAGATTTGCCACTGATTCCCAAGTGCATTTGTAGCAAATGCTACATAAACCTAGCATTCCAATATGGGCATAGCTAACCCCATGTGGACTTAGCTGTGGGAAGGATAAGTGGTTAGTTAAGGGTTATCACTGACTAAGTGATATGTCTGAAATAGGAAGGGTCTAGAGTGGCCTAGGCTACATAGCCACAATGAACTATTGAATACACAAGGCTAATGCCATCATATGATATTGTAATAGAGTATGACTCACTATCCACTGCTCTTGCATCAGACCTTCTATATATAGTTATAGCTCACATAGTCTGCCTAGCTAGTTATCATAGTAGGTAGAGCACAGCCTAGTCTGTACACATAGCCTGTAAGTATATAAGGCCTACCAAAGCCTCAGCTAGAACCCCAGTTCTAGCTTATTGAGGATTATAGCTCAATACTGCACAGTCAGCTCTAGTGGCAGTCTAGGATAAGTCCTCAGTGGAGGCACAGGATTGTGGTTGTTATGTGATTGTGCACAGCCTAGCAGCTTGTCTGCTATAGCATTCTTCTTCTGAATACCCTTTTCAATGGACCAGGCATTGAAGATCTCTTTCTCTAAGATAGGAATTGACTATGTAATCAACTTTCCATTCTTCCTGACCTTTATCATTCACTTCAACTGGATTGGGTGCCTGTACTAATTGACTCTCTAGATATTCCTTATAAGATTTAATACAACTTATATTCACAACTGGGTGAATGCATATGCTCTGGGGGTGAAGCCAACAACCCTTTGCTATACAGCTTAGGCTTAGGCTTATACTAGTACTGACTTAAGAGAACAGTAATGGATGGAATGTAACAAGACTGAACTGAATCTTGTGCCATGGATTGCATGGGTTTATATACATCTATCTACAGTGCACAGACCACCTTAGGGCTGGCATGTTATCTATATAAAGAATACAAGAAGGTATATATAAGTACATATTGTATATATCATAAAATGTTCTAGAAAGAATAATGTCATAGATCTAGACTTGCACAGTAAACTATTAGTAAGTGGTCTAGGTTCTTATATTAGCATAATTATGTAATATGAGCCATGTCTGTTGTCATGTGACTGTGAGGTCAACCCTAATCATTTGTATGGTTAAGTCAAAAGTTACATGGAAAAAGATGTGTTTTTAACACTACTGTAGTGAATGCTATACCTTCTATGGCAATGGCTGGTGCTGCTGAGCAAGCATGGAGTTTGGAGTATAAAAGGGAAAATGAGGCAATGGATATTGCAGGGCTATAGCTAGATATGGTAGTATACACATGGTCTATGTGAGGCCCTCTATAGTATATAAGCCTGGTATAATAGTTCCTGCTAGCCCCAAGCTAGCATGTTGGGATTCCCATCCTAGTACTGTGCACAGTGGTGGCCTGAGCATAAGTCCACATTGGTGGCACTCAGGGTGGTCAGTGATACATACACCCAACCTTATATAGCAGACAAGCCACTAGGCACTGGCATTTATATGACTAGTACTATTTCTGAAACAAAAGTCACGTGATTAGCATGTGATTGTGAGAACATTTCATATCATGTGATCAACCAAGTCACATGATCAACGAACAATGAAAAATGACTAAGTCCTTGAGCTCAAGTCATTGCTCAGAGTTAGTGTGAGCAATATGCCCATAAGGGGATAGACGGCCACAAGGCCATTTCATTTCTGTGCTATGCACACTTCTTTTCTGATCACTGCTAGTATGGCTTCTTATTTTAATTACCGTTCCACCATCAGAAGATTCTGATGATGGTTGCCATGTAACCTTTATTCTTCTTTTATTCTTATTAAACCTTGTTACAGAGCAGTATCAGTAAGCAACTGGTAGGGTACTCTCTGTTGTAGTATATAAAGACTTGAATGCAATGCCCAAAGACTCAGTTTAATCTTTGTGGCATTCCAGCTGCAAAGTATAATTAGACTCCATTAGTCCTTGATAGGCCTAGGCTTGTGCTGTATAGTGTGGCTGTTGGCTTCATTAAGACTAAACTTCTTTAGCCTACCCCCACCTCTTGCTTGACCCAGCATTAAAGATCAGCTACAGCCAGACCCAAGGCTTAATGGGATCCTTTTATATACTTTTCAATGGGTACTTGCCCCCTTTTCTTTTATTGTAAAGCAGCCCAGATAGGGGCAATAGAGACTAGGATTCCTTACAGTCCTAGTGGCAGGTCTCCTCAAGTGGAGCTAAGGGACTGATTATCCCCCTGCACTATAATACTTTCATTTTTTGAAGGATCTTCAGATCAGGAGCTTGTGACTCTATTTAAAGAAATTTTTACCATACACTACATAAAGAGTGCTAGGAAAGATTATTGGCCTAGACCTGCCAGGAGGAAATGCAGATCTCCTGGTTTAAAATATCAATTCAATTTTTACATAAAGAATGCTCCAGTGGCTTGAAAACCTTGAAAGACACTTTCACTAAGAATTTGGGGATCATAAAGTTTGGCTGGAATACCTGGCTTATCTCTGATACAAGAACTTTACAGTAATTGGAGCTTACCTGCAAGATAATATACTCATATTCCCTGAGTACTTAAACACAAAAGAAGAGACTCTGGAACCAGAAGCTGGACCTTCTATTAAAGAAGAACAATTTATGCCAGAAGGGTTTTTGGAGTTTAAAGATCTCATCCTAAAGACAAATTTTTATAAAGAGTTTCTTCCTTCAGAAGAAACATTGAGAGAAGCACTAATACCACTCCCAGTAATAAAAAGAAAACCAAGTTCAACACTGGATTTATCAGAAATCCAACCCCAGCTCTGGACCCTACCACTTCATATCCAAGAGTGGTTAAGAAGTAAAGGGTTAGATTGACAAGGTGTCCCACTTCTCAGCGATCAACCACTCAGGGATGGAACCACCACTCTCTCTATCTCCATCAGTAGAAAGTGTCAAAATGACAAACCCAGTAATGCAGGATCAAATTCTAGAGTTACAAAGAGTACTCAACATGCTAACAAGAGACCTTGCTGAGGCAAAAGAGGAAATGCAGAGAGTGAAAGAGGATGCAGCAGCAGCACAAGCAATGGTATTGCTTCTACCCATGCAAACCATGGCAGAACACAGTCAGGGGCCTGCTTTGCCCTAATATACTAAAAAGGTTGAAATGATAGTGGATCTGGGTTTATTTAATGGACAAAGTCATATGTTCAAAAATTGGTGGACTAGAATGGTAGTCTACTTAAAGCAGAACTTAGAGGTCTTCATAACAGCTGAACAAAAAGGATACACCATCTTGTCTAGGATTGGTGACATGAATAAGCCAGAAACATACCCTGCCCTAACATGAGCATAAATAAAAATAAAGGAAAAGAGTTAGCCTGATGAAAATGGAAGGCTTAACTGGCCATCTCTAGATGAATGAGATAGAGAGTTGAGACTAAGGTTCCAGGCTGGGA
The DNA here is from genome assembly GCA_038089095.1 of Tylopilus orsonianus. Classification (NCBI taxonomy): domain Eukaryota; kingdom Fungi; phylum Basidiomycota; class Agaricomycetes; order Boletales; family Boletaceae; genus Tylopilus; species Tylopilus orsonianus. The sequence goes on along the minus strand of JBBPKE010000088.1, from coordinate 19,237 downwards.
ACCAAAAGGACATAGTACAAAGATGATTAGAAAACTATGTTCAAGGAAAGAATGAATTTGTGCAAGCCTACCTAACAAGGTTTGCAGGAATTTATGATATAATGCTAATCTCTGAGGAAAAAGTGGCCAACATGCTGGAAAAGAATATCTTGGACAAAATAAGAATGCACCTGTTCATGAATAGGAAAAGATCAACAAACTATTAAGTCCTAAAAGAGAATATAATGGAAATTGGACAAGCTTTAGAAGCTTTCAAGATATCCAAAAAGGGGTCAATGAACACATACACTGCCCACACAAAAGGTAACTGAATTCCTGCAAAGCCAAAAAGGGATCCAAATGCAATGGATGTAGATGCAGTAGATATTGATGCTGCTTCTAGAAAGCCCACAGGATGCTTTAACTGTGGAGAAAATGGACACTACATTAAGGACTGCAAAAAGCCAAGTTCTCAATGTGAAGAATGCAAGTTTAGAATGGGAGAACATAGATTCACCTGTTCAAGATACAAACTCTGACCCATCCAAATGGGTTAAAAGAAAATCATATAAGGAATGGATAATGGTACTGGGAAGGGGCCTAGTACACAAAATGGAAATATTGGAGGAGCATCTAGCTCAAAAGGAAAAGGAAAGATGCCAGAAAAAGTGGCTATCACCTGGAACAATGGTGACGACTTTGACCCAGTGGCCATTGTTAGAGGCCTTGGCCTTACAGAGGCTTTATGGGCATTTTACAATGCTGTCTCCATTATGACAGACAAAAAGGAAAAAGGCTGAGTCACTTGAATCTTCTGGGAGTTCAAGTGGCATCACTGTGCCTATTAAGAAAAAGGAAAGAAGAGAAGAAAGTATTTAAAGATTTAAAAAGTACCAATAGATATTTGGTACTTGGTTTGGACTATGGCAATGACCATAGTGAGTTAGATTGTATTACCGATTCAATATTGGACTGTAGTTATTACACATGTGAGAGTAGCATAAAAATAGATAACATAGATAAAAAATTAGATACTTCTTTGATACCTTGTACTATTTATGGTTCATACAGACAACTTCCCACTAGAGAAAGTGAAGGGGCAGCTGGATGGGGCTTATATGCTGCTGAAGATAAAGATATCCCCAAAGGACAAAGGACTCTAATGGAAACTGAAATCCAGATTACAATCCCTAAAGGATTCTATGGAAGAATCACACCAAGATCTGGATTAGCTGTAAAGAATGGAATCCAAATAGGAGCAGGAGTTATTGACTCCAATTATAGAGGAATAATAAAAGTTCTAATGATGAATATGGGAACAGAAGACTTTAAACTTCAAAGGGGCCTCCGATATGCCCAATTGATCATTGAAAAGATCTGTACTGCACCCTTGGAAAGAGTGGAGAAACTTGATGAAACTAGTAGGGGTGAGAAAGGGTTTGGAAGTACAGGTTATAATGCAGTGAAAAGCGATAGTCCTTCCCAAAGTAATCATAGAACAACTGAGACCAGGTCTCAAAATGGGCTCACTGCACAGGAATATAGGCTTAATTTGGTCAAAAAGAATAAAGAGATGGATTTCCCAGACCATCTATGTATCCAAAATATAAAGTAGAAGAAAGAACTCTGCTTAAATGTGAACATAGCACCAGTAACCCAAAAGTTACAAATGAGAAAGGTAAAAGTGCTTCTAAATAATGGAGCCAATGGACTTTTTATAGATTGAACATGGGCAAGAAGAAATAGAATTCTGGTAACAGAATTAGCAAGACCTGTGCAAGTCTATAATATTGATGGAACAAAGAATTCAGCAGGAGATATCACACACCAAGCTGAATTAATAATGGATTTCAAAGGCCATAGAGAAAAAGTTACTATAGAAGTCACCAATCTAGGAAAGAATGAATTCATCCTGGGGTACACGTGGCTTGAAAAGCATAATCCAGAAATAGATTGGATAACAGGAAACATAAAAATGCACAGATGCCCAAGATCATGCTACCTGTTAAGGGATTGAACAGTATTTTTGAAGACCCTTATCCAACAAGAAATGGAAAATCTGGACATAATGCTACCAGTAATAAAAGCTCTGGAAAAGCTGAAGAAAACTGAAAAAGAAAAAATGGTAGAAGAATTGGTCCCAAAACAATACCTACATGACTTCTATGATATGTTCTCAAAGAAATCATCAGAACAAATGCCAAAGGAAAAACCATAGGACCATTGCATAAAACTAAAGGAGGGATTTATCCCAAAAAAGGCAAAAGTGTACCATATGTCACCTGAAGAAAGAGCGGAAGTAGACTCTTTCATTGACGAACAATTAAAAAAGGGATATATCTGACTATCAAAGTCACCACAAATGTCCCCAGTATTCTTTGTATCAAAGAAAGATGGCAAAAAAAGAATGGTACAAGATTATTGATACCTAAACAAATGGATGGAAAAGAATAGCTACCCTTTACTGTTAATATCAGATTTAATAGATTGGTTAAAGGGATCAAAGCTATTCACAAAGATGGACTTAAGATAGGGATATAATAATATCTGAATGAAGAAGGGTGATGAATGGAAAGCAGCCTTCACAATGCATAGGGGGAGTTTTGAATCCCTAGTAATGTTTTTTGGCCAATTTAATTCACCAGCCACCTTCTAAACAATGATGAATGACATATTCTATGACATGAATACAGTTATCATTGTTTATATGGACAATCTCTTGATCTTCACAAAAATGGATAATTAGTGAAGCTCTTAGCCTTCACCATATGGTGTCTAGCTTCAAGCCCACAGATACTAGTTTAAGAGATTAGAGAAGATGAGGCTGAAATGCTACAAGAACTAGTCTGGAGTTCTTGGGCTCATCGTATTACAGTATATATACTACAGTAATCTATGCTTACTATTCTACTATGACTAAAGATATGATGCTAGTGTATCTACTGACTAAAGTGATGCACTGCATTGGTAAGCTGCTAGGTAACAAGGTTTAATACTTGCTATCTAGATTTGCCATGAGGCACTGGCTTCTATCTAATGGAAGTGAAGCTGTACTGTCAAGCAAAGATTAAGCACAGCCATGCACTGCACAGAGATTAACTACATGAGGCTTCTATCCCCATTAAGTCTAATTAAATACATGGTGGAATTCCCAAGTGATAACTCAAGTTACAAAGGAATTACATAATATGTCTTAGCTCACACTGGTACATTCCATAACTGAGACCATGACTCAAAATGAGCATGCTGGATGGGAATCCAGGCTTAATTTGGTTATAACAAAAATACAAAAAAAGTATGGAATGGATTCAGAATTTCCAGAATGAATCCTAGTATACAGTGTAAAAACCCAAAATGAAATAAACCTTGAAGTTTGGATCTCTAATCCAACCAAAAAGGGAAATATGAAGAAAATCCAAGTGCTCCTAAACAGTGGAGCCAATGAAAGCTTCCTAGATTGGAAGTGGGCCAAAGAAAACAGAGTAAAGATGGTTCTTTTAGAAAAGGCCATATCTGTCTTCAATGTAGATGGAACTAAGAATTCTGCAGGAGATATAACTCACTCCACAGAATTAATTATGGATTACCAAGGATATTGAGAGAAGATTACAGCAGAAGTAACTGACTTGGGAAAAAACCAGTTCATTTTAGGATATACCTGGTTGAAAAAACATAACTCTAAAATAAACTGGGTCACCGGAGAAGTAAAACTTTGGAGATACCTGAGAAGCTGCTACCTTCTCAAAGATAGAATGGTATTCCTGAGATCATTGATTGATCAAGAAATAGAAAACACATCCCATATTTATCTGAAGATTAAGGCCTTAGAAAGGCCCACTGAGAAAAGAGAAGCTACAGTCGAAGAACTCATCCCAAAGCAGTATCTGCACAAGTTCTACAATATCTTTTCAAAGAAATTTTCTGAGAGGATGTTGTTATGCGTGGTCCGGGTAGGAACGTGCGTAGAACCTCAGGGATAGCTCCTGCAAGGTGTGAACCTGGAGCATAATGTGGATCTTACATGCGAAGAGCGGTAAGGTGAATCTTCCTAGGACAAGGCTTGCACTTGCAAGGATTGCGTCTGAGACCAAGCGCGAGGAAGACAAGCAAGGAATGGGTTTAGGGATTCAGCAGCTAGTACAGGAACTGTGCTAGTTGTGAGGTAGACTAAATGTGAGGAATTTCTATGCTATCGTAGAGTTTATATAGACAGGGGTGAAACAAGGTGTTACCCCTAATGGGCAGCTGTCAGGGTATAGGGTACCGGAACAGCACGAGAGAAATGGAGACTAAGTATACCTGAAGCAGGGTGCTGTCAGGTAGGTGCTGTCAGGAGGAATGTCCATATGACAGCAGAGAACATCATATGTCAAGGAATATGAAATATGAGTCAGTATGACTCGTAAGGCATCATATGGCATAAGAATACACAAGAGTGATGCCATATGAGTGAACGGGTGATGCATGGGATGGAATGAACCATAACTGAGGGAGGAATGGCGATGACGAGCAAGTGGAAGTGAACTGTAACTGTGTGGGAGCCATCACTGAAAAAGGAAATAAGTGTTCAAGGAAGTGTAAGTCGTAACATTACCCCCCATCTAACTGTCTGATCCTCCAGGGAAGACTAAAAATCGTGGGCTGTAGGACCAGGAGAATCCGTGGTGTTGGCATAGGCGACATCGTCCCATGGATCATTGTCTACCATGGTATCCAAGGTGGACATCAGCAAAGTGGGTGGACTGGGTGCATGGGATCTTCTACGAGAGTCCCTGATACAAGGCTGAAATGCTCGAGGGGGATGATTGCTGGATGACATGGAGGAGTGGTGACTGGATAAGGACAACGAGGGCGTTGTGGGTTGGTGATGACAATGGAGTGGGCAAAGGTACTGAGGATGACCAGGGGCCCATCGGAGGCAGGTGGGACATTGGTATCACTGGCACTCGGTCCTCATGTGGCCGAGTCATCGACACTGAAAGCAGGCCTTGTTGTACCGAGGATAAGTAGAGGGAAAGGCAACGCATCCTTTGTTGAACAGGGCGTCGAACTCAATTCTTCCGATGGCTAGCACGGTTTCAGCGTCAATAGGGGTGGGGGGAGGGGAAGTCTGGATCTCAGTATGTTGTGCATCATCTCTTAAATCCTATAGATAGCGATCCAGTTCATCAAGGAAGGGGAGGAGTCCGAGTTGAGTGGCGACCACCACGAGCTGTGTTAGGAGGTTGTCGTATACTTGGTTTACAAAGTGGTCAAACAGAGAGTGGTGAGGGGAGGCTGTGAGGTGGCCGGCAATCAGGGGTAGACAGGAGGCATGAAGGAAGGCTAAATAAAGGGCGAAGAATGGGGAGTCCAAGTTGCAATGTGTGGAAATGATGGTGGCTAAACAGGGGTCTTGCAGGTACACAATCAAGCACTCCTGGTCGAGTTCAGAGATAGTGGTATCACTTAATCAGTGGGCATAAAGTGGAAGGGTGACAGAGGGAATACCCTCTTCAGGGCAATTGCTGCGAAGTTCAAGGAGAGGTGCATCCCAGGTGGTGTCTGCTCCTGTTGGTGATGGCAGGAGAGGTCAGGGAATGAGTGATTGGATCGTGGAACGAGAGGCAGTGGGTTGTTCAATGGCCATCACAGTTCTGAGTAAGAGAGGGATTTCTCTTTACTGTCTGGGAAGAGAGTGGGTATTTTTATAGTCATTAAGGAGGGCCTGGGTGTGTCACAGATTGGTTTCGGGTTCCCAGGAATCTTCCTCCAGCGTGTATCCTTTCCATTGTACAAGGTAACTCCACCTGGCGGAAGTTCCGCGATGTCAGAGTATTTGTTCTATTTCATATTCCTCCTGCCCTTGAACCAAGTCAGGAGGGGGTCGTTTGAAATTTGGGCCATGGACATCAGTTTCATGATAGGGAAGAAGAAGTGATGCATGAAACATGGGGTGAATTTTCCAGGTTTTGGGAAGGCGTAGCTGATATGTCAAAGGTGATAGCACTTTGACAATTTCGAATGGACCTTCACGTTTTGCGGCTAGTTTCAAACAGGGGACTTGTCATTGGAGGTTCCAGGCCTCAAGCCAGACCTTGTTGCCTTTTTGAAATGGGGTGAAGGGTTTCAAGGATCATTTCACCATGGCATATCGGGCGAGGTTGTGGGCTGCTAACGCTTCTTCCTGAGCTTGGATTAGATTCTTCAGGTGGTTTTCCACGGTGGGAAGCGGGGTTTCTTTAAAGATAGTGGGGAGTGCACAGAGTTTGTACCTCATGATCAAAGAGAAGGGGGACTTGCCAGTAACGGAGTGGGGTTTGCGATTATGGGTGAATTCGGCAAGGGGTAGATAAAAGGACCAGGTCGTCGGTTCATTTCCACAAAAGATGTGAAGGTATGTTTTGAGTTCTTGATTAAGCCATTCCATTTCTCCATCAGATTGGGGATGGTAGGTGGTGGAGAGGGATATATTGTACTGCAACAGCTTCCCAAGTTCTTTAGTGAAGCGGGATGCGAACTGAGGGCCATGGTCAGATATTACTTTGTCGAAGAGACCGAATCTAGAGTATACTTTGTGCAAAAAGAGCGTGACAAGTTCTTCTGAGTCAATGGTTTTCTTTGTAGGGCACAAAATTACCCCCTTCAAGAGTCCATGGTCGACCACGACCATGATAGAATCAAATGAGTGAGAGAGTGGAAGATCCATGATGAAGTCAATGGAGATCTGTTGAAATGGATGGGTGGCAGTGGAGGGGATAGGCGATATAGACGGGGTGAGTGGATGAGTGATTGCCTTATTCTGTTGACAAGTCGCGCAACCAGCAACGTAGGAGTTCACAGACTGGGCAAGTCCGGGCCACCAATAATGAGCGGAAAGGAGTTGCTGGGTTTTCAGGACACCAAGGTGACCAGCCATCAGGTGGTCATGGAATAGAGAGAGAAGTTCTGGTCGTAATTCAGGAGGTACATAGATTCAATTGTTATGCAAGAGGATACCCTCCTGAAAGGACCATTGAGAAAGGCGAGAGCGTAAAAAGATAGGGGAAGTGCTGTCAAGGGATTAGAGGTAATCCAGGATGAGAGGGTCAGAGGATGATGATTGGGATATTTTTTTTATTAGTTTGGCATCAATGAGGTTGACAAAGATCGAGGGGGGAAGGAGTGTTACTCCTATGTTATCCATGTCATGGGGGTCAGAGTGGTCAGGTCGTCGTGACAGGGCGTCTGGTGTGGCTAAAAGTCGTCCCGGGACATAGATCATTCAAAGGTCAAAGTCAGCCAGGTCAAGAAGCCAATGGGCTTGTCATCAATTGAGATTTTGAGGTTGACGGAAGTAGGTTAAGTTCTTGTGATTGGTGAAGACCTGGATAGGATGGGGGAATCCATGTAAATAGTGGTGCCAGGTTTTAAGGGCACAGATGACAGCTAGCAATTCCCGGTCATAGATATCATAGTTTCGCTCTGCCGGGAAGAAGGATTGGGAAAGGTAGGAGCAGGGATGCCACTCTCCGTTGGCATCGGTTTGTAATAGGACCCCGCCAGTGGCGTTCCGGAAGGTATCAGTGGAAATAGCGAAGGGTTTTTGAAGATCAGGGAGCTGAAGGACAGGTTGGGTGAGGAATGCGTTCTTAAGTTTAAGGAAAGCAGTCTCCTGAGCATCGGTCCATACCCAGGGATGGTTCTTCTGAGTGAGGTCTAGGAGAGGGCGAGTTAGAGTCAAATAGTCTAGGATAAACTTTTGATAGAAGTTGGCAAAGCCAAGAAAGGAGCAAACTTCGCGGACAGTGGTAGGAGTGGGCCAGGAGGCAATTCCATCGAGCTTCATGGAATCCATAGTGAGTTCTCCGGGTCATACAATCATCCCCAGATATTCTACTTCTGAGGTGGCGAAATTGTACTTTTCTAGGCGGAGGTGGAGGTCTAGCTCTTTCATTCTCTGAAGTACTCATCGGGTGCATTCTCTGTGTGTTTCCTTGTCAGGGGAGAAGATCAGGAGGTTGTCCATGTAAATGACGAGCCACCCTTCAGTGATAAGATCATGGAAAGATTCGTTCATGAACCTTTGAAAAGTAGCAGGTGAGTTTATAAGTCCAAAGAACATCACAGTGGGTTCGAAGAGCCCTTTGTGGGTAATAAAAGCAGCTTTCCATTGATGACCATCTTTGATTCATATGTTATTGTAGCCCCATCTAATGTTGAACTTAGTGAACACCTTGGCTTTGCAAAGTTTATTGATGAGATCTGACATAAGTGGGAGTGGGTAAGCATTGCAGATAGTGTGTTCATTAAGGTACTGATAGTCTTGGCAGGGGCGAAGCTTCCCATCCTTCTTATTGACGAAAAAAAGGGCGAGGCTTGAGGGGAGTTAGACGGTCAGATCTTTCTGTTCTTTAAGTTTTCATCAAGGAAGTCTTCGGTGGCTTTACGTTCCTCGGCGCTGAGTGGGTAAATCTTGCCGATCTTGGGTTTAAAAGCGTTGTCTAGGTTAATCTCATGGTCGTAAGATCAGATCGGAGGAACATGATCGGTAGACTCCTTGGAAAAGATGTCTTCAAAGTCTTGATATTCTTTAGGGAGAGTGGTCTTGGGTTTCGAAGGAGTGGACTCAATGGCTAGTTGAGTAGTGGTGGTGAGTTTCCCAATAGTAGAGTGGCATGGAATATAGCAACATCCGGCGCGTATAGTCTGAGATAGTGTTTGTGTGCATTGATTAGTGGCGAAGTCATTTGCCAAGCCTTCATGTTCAAGGGTTATCTCCATCGGTTCATGATGGAGGAATTAAAGGAGATGAGTGTCCAAGGTGGAGTCTACATGTTTGACGCTGGATGGCGGGCATTTGCTAGCTTTGAAGAATTGGTTCACTCACTTTTCATCACTGGTAAAGAGCTCAAATAGTTTCTTCGACTGGTCCATGGATTCTTCGACAGTGAGGGTCCTCTCAGCCCAGTTGATAGTGGAGTTAGCCTTCAACAGCCAGGAGAGACCAAGGATGACATTTTCATGGCCACAGTTCATAAGGAAGAACTCTACTTCATGAGTGATTCTGTTGATATTGACGAACAGAGTGGTGGAGAAGCGAATGGTTCCCCCTTTGTTCCTGGTGGCATCTATGTTCTTGGTGTTGAATGGTTCGGTTAGGCGAGAGTAGGGTAGTTTGTTTTTCTGAGCAAACTCCCAGTCAATACAGGAGATTTGAGCTCCAGAGTCTACAAGGGTGCGAGTGTCGATGACTTTCAGGGTATATGAGGGGACTAGAAGTTGAACAGGGATTCGCATTGACTTTCCTAGTTTTACAGAGGTAGTACATTTCGAGAGAGATGGAGAAACATGCGTCGATGATGCTCTCCTTTCTAAAAATCCACACATCCTACAGTTGGGGTCTTCTTTGGCATTTCTTCATCAGAGTCTTCTTCGTCTATCTCTTCTTACTGGGGGATAGGGATCTTCTTAGTGGTTCTGACCTTTTTAGGGGTCGTAGAGGGGTTCAGAGGAGAGGTCATGGGGGAGGTGAAGGTCGGGCATTCGGTATTTCTGTGACCTCTCTGTCTGCATCAAAAATAGCAACCTTCCCTAATATAGTGGGTTCTCTCCTCGGGGTTAAGTTTCGAAGGGACATGGATAGCATCGACTTCCATTGCATTGGGGTCTTTAAACTCCTGATAGTGGGAGGAGGCTCGTGTCGTGGATCTAAAGGTTCCTTGGTGGCGTGCGGCAACCTCTAAGCTGTGTAGGTTGTTCTGATACATCGAGTGGGCAGCTTTATACCATTCAGCTATCATCTTGGGGACAGAGTTCATAGTGAAGATGTGAGAGCTGATGAAAGGAGGGAGACCGGTAGCAAACCAATTAACAAGGACATCGTTGTTCTGAAGTTGAGTGACTGCTACTTTGCCTTGAAATGAGGCAATATAGTCTCCAAGAGGTAGGGTCAGGGTTCCATTACATGACTCATGGATCTTCTGCGTAGACAGCCAGGTGATGGCATCTCCAGTGGAGTCTACATGCTTGAACTGCGCTTCAAAGGCAGCATAGAACTTGGCCCAGGTGCCAAAGTTGAATGTGGTACTGTTCATTTTGGAGAGGCGAAAGGTGTGGGTCCAGCTCTTGGCCGATCCTTTGTCCATGAGGGACAGGGCGTAGCCGATGTGCTTAAGGTCAGAGTTGTAGACTTCATTGTTGATAACGAGGTAGGCAGTGATGGCGGTGATCCAGAGGATGGCTGACTCATAGGAGCCATCAAAAGATCCAGGGGAACCGAGACAGAGTTCAGTAGGTTTCACAGTCATAGTGGGAATAGGGAACAATGGTCGAGTGGGAAAGGAGAAGAGTGGGTGACGAGCAACTGGAGTGGGCGATGGTGGAGTGGGAACTCATGGAATGGACAGCTGTGTGCTCAGCTGGTTCGAGAGATCACGAGATAGTTGTTCAGAGCATTCCTGGGTGACAAGGCCAGGAAGAGGCGAATCAGAGGTAGTGGACTCTTCACTTGGGGAAGAGAGTCTGCTAGAGGTATCTTCTGGAGGAGTGGATGGACGTCTTCGGAAGCTCCAGAGATTCGGAGAAGGTGGTCTTCTTGGGGGAATGGTGGGCGCGATTTATCGAGGGTGGTATGGCATAGTAGACACTAGCTGGTTAGAGGAGACATTTAGTCTTTTGTTACGCATGGTCCAGATAGGAACGCGCGTAGAACCTCGGGGACAGCTTCTGCAAGGTGTGAACCCAGAGCGTAACGTGGATCTTACACGCGAAGAGCGGTAAGGTGAATCTTCCTAGGACAAGGCTTGTACTTGCAAGGATTGCATCTGAGACCAAGCACGAGGAAGACAAGCGAGGAATGGGTTTAGGGATTCAGCAGCTAGTACAGGAACTGTGCTAGTTGTGAGGTAGACTAAATGTGAGGAATTCCTATGCTATCATAGAGTTTATATAGACAGGGGTGAAACAAGGTGTTACCCCTAATGGGCAGCTGTCAGGGTATAGGGTATCAGAACAGTGCGAGAGAAATGGAGACTAAGTATATCTGAAGTGGGGTGCTGTCAGATAGGCGCTGTCAGGAGGAACGTCCGTATGACAGCAGAGAACATCGTATGTCAAGGAATATGAAATATGAGTCAGTATGACTCATAAGGCGTCATATGGCATAAGAATACGCAAGAGTGATGCCATATGAGTGAATGGGTGAAGCATGGGACAGAATGGACTGTAACTGAGGGAGGAATGGCGATGACGAGCAAGTGGAAGTGAACTGTAACTGTGTGGGAGTCATCGCCGAAAAAGGAAATAAGTGTTCAAGGAAGTGTAAGTCATAACAGATGCCAATACATAAACCTTGGAATCACGGAATTGATCTAAAGCCCAGCTTTGTGCCTAGAAAAGCCAAATTGTATTCTATGTCACCTGAAGAAAGGAAAGAAGTTGATGATTTTATTAATGAACAATTGAGGAAAGGCTATATCTGCCCTTTCAAATCGCCAATGACCTCACCAGTCTTCTTCGTTTCAAAGAAAGATAGCAAGAAATGAATGGTCCAGGACTACTGGTACTTAAACGACTGGATAGTCAAGAATAGTTATCCCCTTCTGTTAATATCAGATCTCATCAACAAACTCAAAGGAGCAAAGATATTTACTAAGATGGATCTGAGATGGGGATATAACAATATCCGAATGAAAAAAGAAAACAAATGGAAAGCAGCATTTACCACACATCATGGCAGTTTTGAACTGTTGATAATGTTCTTTGGGCAAAGCAATAGCCCAGCCACATTTCAAAATATGATGAACAATATCTTTTATGATATGCATCAGGTCTGCATTGTCTATATGGATGATCTTCTTATCTTTACATTTTTGAATAATCAAGAGGAACATGACAGAGTCATAAAGGAAGTCCTTTGGAGATTAAAAGAAAACAATCTATTTGTGAAACCAGAAAAGTGTTTCTTCTCTGTGAGAAAAGTCAAAATGCTGGATATGATTGTTACACCTGAAGGCATCTATATGGCAGATGATAAGACAAAAGCAGTGCTTAAGTGGCCAGCTTCTACCACAGTCAAGGGAGTATGAGGCTTCCTTGGTCTGGCCAACTTCTATCATCAGTTCATCCAGAACTTTACCATCATGGCAAGACCATTGAATGACCTTACCAAGAAAGACAGACCATTTGTCTGGACCAAAAAGGAGCAAGAAGCATTTGATACATTAAAGAAGTTATTTACCATGGCACCGGTACTAATGTATTCAAATGAGGAAACCCCTTATCAAGTGGAATGTGACACTTCTGATTTTGCCACAGGAGTAGTCCTTAGTCAGCAAATAAATGACAAATGGCATCCAGTAGCTTTCACATCAAGCTCAATAACATCAGAACAACAAAACTATCCGGTTGTGGATAAAGAAATGCTGGCCATTATCAATAGTCTAGAACAATGGCATCACCATTTAGAAGGCACTAAGCATCACTTCAAGATTTGGTCAGACCATGCCAATCTCCAGTATTTTATGAAGGGCCAGAACCTTAATAGATGACAAGTGTGCTGGGTGCAATATCTCTCCCGATTCGATTTCCTATTAGTAAAGAAACCTGGAGTTTCAATAGGAAAGGCCAATGCTCTCTTAAGAAGAGAAGATCATGCCATCAGGATAGAAAAAGATAACAAGGGTATCATAATGATACCAGAATCAAAGATCCATAGATCAGCTCCAGTATAGGTTCACACAGAAGAAGAAGACCTTTTTATCAAGATTAAAGAAGCACAGGGCTTGCCCAATAAGATTTAGTTGCTAGATGGGAAGATCCTTGTACCTAAAGACCCCTTATGGCAACAAGTTATCTGTTACAATTTATACCTCCCTGTACACTTATTTCCTTTTTCGGCGATGACTCCCACACAGTTACAGTTCACTTCCACTTGCTTGTCATCACCATTCCTTCCCCGTTTATGGTTCATTCCATTCTATGTTCACCTGTTCACTCATATGGTACCATCCTTGCATATTCTCACACCATATGATGCCTTATGAGTCATACTGACTCATATTTCATATTTTATGACATACAACATTCTCCGCTGTCATATGGGCATCCCTCCTGACAGTGCCTACCTGACAGCACCCTGCTTCAGGTATACTTAACCTCCATTTCTCTCATGCTATCCCAGTACCCTTTACCCTGACAGCTGCCCATTAGAGGTAACACCTTGTTTCACCCCTATCTATATAAACCCTATGCTAGCATAGGAATACCTCACATTTAGTCTACCTCACAACTAGCACAGTTCTTGTACTAGCTGCTGAATTCTAAACCCATTCCCTGCTTGGCTTTCTTGTGCTCAGTCTTAACTTGTCACAATTCTTGCAAGTGCAAGCCTTGCTCTTAGGAAGATTCACCTTACTGCCATTGTATGTAAGTCTCTGTCCACGCTTCAGAGTTCACACCTTGCAGGAGCTGTCTATGAGGTTCTATACGCGTTCCTATCCAGACCATGCATAACAAAAGACTAAACGTCTCCTCAGAGCAGCTAGTGTCTACTATGCTGCACCACCCTTGATAACCCTTGATAAATCATGCCCACCATTGCCCCGAGAAGACCACCTTCTCTGAATCTCTGGAGCTTTCGCAGACATCCATCCACTCCTCCAGAAGATATCTCTAGTCGCCCCTCATCATCTAGCAGAGAATCCAACACCTCCGACTCGCCTCTTCCTGGCCTAGTCATCCAGGAATGCTCTGAACTTGTATCTTGTGAACTCTCACACCAGCTGAGCGCACAGCTGTCCATTCCACGAGCCCCCACGCCACCATCGCCTACCCCTGTCGCTTGTCATCCCCTGTTTTCCATCCCCACTCATCCATCATCACCCACTTCCGCTATGACTGTGAAATCCACTGAACTCTGTCTCGGTTCCCCTGGATCTTTTGACAGCTCTTACGAGTCAGCTATTCCCTGGATCACCACCATCTCTGCCTACCTTGTCATTAATAATGAAGTCTACAACTCTGATCCCAAGCACATCGGCTATGCTCTATTCCTTATGAGCGAAAGATCAGCCAAGAGCTGGGCCCACACTTTCCACCTGTCCAAGATGAATGGTACCACATTTAACTTTGGTACTTGGGCCAAGTTCTACGCTGCCTTCGAGGTGCAGTTCAAGCATGTAGACTTTACTGGAGACACTATCACCTGGTTATCCACCCAGAAGATCCATGAAGCTTATAATGGAACCTTGACCCCACCCCTCAGAGATTACATTGCCTCATTCCAAAACAAAGTCGCAGTCGCTCAACTTTAGAACGACAATGTCCTCATTAACTGGTTCACTACCGGTCTCCCTCCTTCCATCAGCTCACACGTCTTCGCCATGAACCCCGTCCCCAAGACAATAGCTGAATGGTATAAAGCTGCTCACTCCATGTATCAGAATAACCTATGCAGCCTGGAGGTGGCCACATGTCACCAAGGAACCTTCAGACCCCCAACATGAGCATTCTCCCACTACCAGGAGTTTAAAGACCCCAACGCGATGGAAGTTGATACCATACGTGTCCCTAGGAAACTCACCCCTGAGGAGAAAAGCTGTTGTATCAGAGAAAATTGCTGCTTTCAGTGTAGACAGAAAGGACACTGGACCACTGAATGCACTGTTTTTACCTCACCTGCATCCCCTCAGCTGACCTCGCCTACGACCCCTAAAAAGGTCAGGACCACTAAGAAAGATCCTATTCCCTGGTTGGAAGAGATAGACGAAGAAGACTCAGACGAAGAAACACCAAAGAAGACCCCAACCATAGGACATGTGGATTTTTAGAAAGGAGAGCATCCTTGATGCATGTTTCTCCCTCTCTCTCGAAG